>CAUYQG010051565.1:0-18702 GCA_963574415.1 Tarsius wallacei | reverse complement strand
CACGCCCGGCTAATTTTTTTGATTTATTGTAGAGATGAGGTTTCGCCTGCCCAGGCGGGTCTCGAACCCGCGGGCTCAGGCAATCCACTCACCTCAACCTCCCAAGGCGCGGGATTACAGGCTGAGCCACCGAGCCCGGCTTAATACATTGATTTTTAAAAGCAGGTTATATATATACTAAAATGATAACTATAAAATAAAGTACGTGATAGAATAAAATCTGAAAAACGAGTTAACGTTTTAGTAGAGGAAATCAGCATTATATTTCTCTCATGCTTCCATTGTTCTTGAGTAACAATAAAATCCAGGTTAAAAAAAGGTGGTGCAGCTCATAAAAACATAATGAATCTTGTAGTAAAGAAGAACTATGGACAGAGCAGAGACATTCACAAAAACGCAACAGTGAATGTTCTCCAAGGGCTTGAGAAATGTTTATTATCCATCACAATTCTACGGAGTCTTCATTTTTGTAATCCTTGTAGATTTTAAAAGCAAAATATATTATAGCAAGAATAGAAGTAACAAGAAAGTATTTATAATGATATCAGAAATCTCCAGGAATGCCATTACCCAAAGATAGCAATTATTAATATTTGAATATTTTTCTGCTCTACCAGATTTTAATACTTTGCTTACCATATTTTTATTAAGCAACATTGCTTCAGCCTATATGTATTTAGTAATTTGCTTTACTTTCCTACTGTGAATATTTCCTGTAAGAAATTACATAGTTTTATAAAACATGGTATTTAATGGCTACAAAGACCTACATTGTTTCTTTTTTTGTTTATTTTATAAATTTTGTTGTGTATATTTGAGGCTTACAAAATGATGTAAAAGATACACATGGATAGTAAAATGGTTACTACAGTGAAGCAGATTAACATCTATCAGCTCACATAGTTACTTTTATGTGTGTGTAACAAGAGCAGCTAAAATCTACTTATTTAACAAAAATCTCTAATACAATACAATTTTGTTGATTCCAGTCCTCATGTACATTAGACCTCTAGATTTGTTCATCCTATATTGTTGCTCTTATTTCTTGCTGTTGTGAACTCTCTCAGGAAACAGCCCTTGGGCACTTTTTGAGAGTACAGAACTCTGATCAAAAGTCCCAACATGTTTCCATGACATAGAGGAGTCAAGCAATGGTGAATTTGAAGAATTAAATTGTTTAGATTGACCACAAAATACTCTGTCATCATAGAATAGCAATCTACTCTCCATCTGCTTTATCTTTATCACTTGAATTTAAGATCACCCTTGCTAGCTAACATTTCCAAAGTTTCAAGAAATTAGCCACAAAGTTTTGAAGAGGAAAATCTCTAGACTCTTCTACATCCTGAAGTTTTACATTTTTAAAGACTTTTAAAACAGATCAATAGAAAAATGACCAAATTATGCTAAATAGGCAGTTCACAGAAGAGCAAGCAGCAATATCAATAAACATGCATATAATGAGATGTTCAACCTCATCAGGAAAATGAGACATCATTTCACATCCATCAGGCTGGGTCTGATAACATGAAATATAGCTGAGGATTTGGAGAAAAAAGAATTCAAGCTGGGCACGGTGGCTCACGCCTGTAACCCCAGCACTTTGCGAGAAGGAGGAAAGAGGACTGCCTGAGCCCAGGGATTCAAATCCAGCCTGGGCAACTTGGTGAGAGCTAGTCTCTACAATCAATCAAACAATTAGCTGAGTGTGGTGGCACACACCTGTAGTTCCAGCTACTTAGAAAGCTGAGGTGAAAGGATCGCCTGAGCCCAGCAGGTCAAGGCTGCAGTGGCCATGAGCATGCCTACTGCATCCCAGCCTGGGCGACAGAGACTCCAACTCAAAAAAAAAAAAAAATTCTAATAAACTGCTCATGGAGTTTAACAAAAAATGCACACAAGATATAAAAAGGTAGTACACAGAAACAAGTAGTGATAACCAATAGACATATGAAAAGATGGCCATCCTCACTAAAAAAAAACTGATACCAGAACATTATCTCATTTTTTCGCTATAATATTTACCAAAAAAATTTAAATTTTGATAAATGTAAATGCTGGCAAGAGTGAGGAGAAATGCGTATTCTGCTAAACTGCTGGTGGGTGACTAAGCTGCTGCAGTCTTTGAATTGCAATTAATCAGTATTTAGGAAATTGTTAGGGAAATGCCTAAGCCCCTGTGGCCCTTACTGTTTTTATATCCTCCTAAAAATTTACCCTACAGATATACTAACATTTTTTAAAAGAAAGCTTATTGCAGCATTGTTTGGAATAGCAACAATGACAAAAAACAAATATTTACCAGAAAGATACTATGTAATTCTATAAGGTAGTTAAAATTAGGTAGATTTGTTTTGCTTCAAGACAACTGCAAACGTAAAATTTAAGATATACAAGTATAATGTCTCATTTTTGTATATACCTTTGAAATTTTTTATCAGAAAGAGTAGTGAGAAATAGTTAATGGCAATAATCTTTTAGGGTGAAGAAAACTTACTTTGCATTTCATACTTTTCTGTACTGTTGTAAGTTTGTAATATGTATGCTTTTTATTTATTTTAAAGGTAAATAACATTTAAAAAATGCCTTCAATGAATATTTAATAACATAGAAAAAATGCTCAGAAGATATAAAACAATGTTTATCTGATCACTATTGATATTTACATATAAATTTCTACCATATAAAAAAAAGTCGAAAATATACAAAAGGTTAACCATGTTTATTGCCAGGTGATGAGGTTGGTGCTTACTTTAGTATTCTTTTTTTAATGCTTTTCTATATTTTTCAATATCTTAAAATGAGAGTATAAACATTTATGCAAAAAATAAAAAACAGTAAGTACTTTTTAAAATATAGATGAATTGGGAGAGTTCCATCTTTCTTGACTGCCCGGAATATTTTCAATAGGATTGGTATCAGCTCCTCCTTGTATGTTTTGTAGAATTCCTTTGGAAAGCCATCTGGTCCAGGGCTTTTTTTATAGGTTGTTTTCTTATGATGGAGTCAATGTCCTGGGTTGTAATTGGTCTATTTAGGGTCCAAGTTTCTTCTTGTTTCAAACTTGGGAGGTTGTGTGATGTCAGAAAGTCCTCAATTTCATCTAGGTTTTCGAGTTTGTTTCCATACAGATGTGCACAGTAATCTTTGATAATCTTGTATTTCTTCGGGGTCAGTTGTGACTTGGTATTTTGCATTTCTAATTAGGTTTAATTGGGTTTTTTCCTCTCTTTTTGGGGGTCCATCTGGTTAGGGGTTTATCAGTCTTGTTTATCCATTCAAAGAACCAGCTTTTCATTTCATTGATGTTTTTCTATGATATTTTTGTCTTCTCTGTCCCATATTTGGGCTTTTGCTTTGGTGATCTGGATTCTTCTGCAAAATTTAGGGTTTTGGTGGTCTTGCTCCCTTAGAAGACTTACAAGCAGCCAACAGATACATGAAAAAATTCTCATCCTCACTAACCATCAAAGAATTGTAAATCAAAACCACACAGAGATATCATCTAACTCCAGTCAGAATGGACATCATTAATAACACAAAAAACAACAGAGATATGGAGAAAAGGGAGCACTTCTGCACTGTTAGTGGGAGTGTAAGTTAGTACAACCTCTGTGGAAAACAGTGTGGCGATTTCTAAAAGATCTTAAAATCGGCCTTCCATACTACCCAGCAATCCCCCTTCTGGGAATATACCTGGAGGAACTCACATCATTCTACAAGAAAGATACGTGTGTATGCATATTTATTGCAGCAGTATTCACAATAGCAAAAACATGGAGCCAACCATGCTGCCCATCAAAACTGGGCTGGATTTTTTAAATGTAGTACATATACATGACCGAATATTATGCAGCCATAACAAAGGACAAAATTATGAACTTCGCGGCAACTTGGAAGGATTTAGCATCTATCATACTCAGTGATCAATCACAGAAACAAAGAACTGGGTGCCACATGTTCTCACTCGTTAGTGGATCCTAAACATTTATCATAATACTACAAAGAAAGGGATTGGCAGTAGCAGGACACTGTCAGAGGATGGGTGGGAAGAGGGACATAACATCAGTAAGGGTATCTGATCCCAAAGTGAGGATCAATGGGAGGTCCAAACTTCACCTGTACAATGACCACTTATGTACATAATCCTGAATTGTACCACATATCTTTAAAATAAAAATAAAATAAAATACAGATGAATGAGATGGTCTTTATTCCAGGTGAGACTCAAAATATCAATGACACAAAAATCTAACATGGAAAGCGATGAAACAGCTAAAATTCAGCTAATTCCATCAAGCTCTTCCAGCAAAGGACTCCCTTGTGACTAAGACAGGGGAGAGAAGAGTAGGTGAAATAAAATGCCATTTCAGGACCTGGCCAGATAGAAAAAAGGATGGCACTCAAGTCAATGAAAGTGCCAAATGATATAAAACTACACAAATGGATGAAATTACTCCAAGGAAAGTGCTACCAACATTAAATAAATACAGATAAGAAAATCTGAAATGCCACCAGAAAAGAAATTGCTTCTGCCTGTGCCTGGTTTCACCATGGAGCTTCTTTATTTCCTCGTCTATAAGAGGAAAATCATAATTATACTCTGTTTCATGTAGGGAAATATTTCTAGTCATTGGCATCCTGAGAGCAATTGGAATGGGACAGAGATGGGGGGATAGCATGCAGAGAGGCGTACAGCAGGAGACAATTTTCTTCTTCAGAAAAAAATATGAATTGTTTGCTAAGTAGCCTATATAGTAGGAAGAACAATTCCTTTAGAGAAAACTCATATCCCAGGTACACCTACTCTCAGCTTTGACTGTTAGAAAAGTGCTCTTCTGAACCATAGCTACTATGTTTATAACATGGAGACAATAAAATCTACTTGGCAAGTTTTGTGAGAGCATTGACAAAATGAATATAAACCTCCTACCACAAAGCCCAATATTTGGAAGAGTATTCAGTAGGTGCTGGTTCCTTAAATTTTGATGAAAAGATGCATACGTTTCCCACATCAGAAGGGACTCTAGTCTATGTTGGTCAGTGGGAAATCTGTTATGGGAAAAACATAAGAATGACACAGATTTATGAAAGAGCTAGAAAACTTTAGAGCTTAGTACATCACCTCGCCCAGTCTCTTTTTATCTAGAGAGTTCATTCAAAAATTTCTTTTAGCCATGAAATCTCCCTGTGTATTTCTTTGCAATTTCCTGTGAATCTATAATTATTTCAAAATAAAAAGTAAAAAATAAAAAAAAATCTTCCCTTCATGTCCTATTTTAGTTTTTCATCATTCTTGGCTCAAAATGTTCTTCCTGTATCATTCTTTCTTGCTGAAATGTAAACCCATTTCCTTTTTTCTCAGCCCTCTAGAGGGATGATACAGTCTATAACCTTCTCAAATATTTGAAAACACTGATTAAGTCATTCTGCATTCTTCTCCCTTCCAGAACAAACAGCGTGAATCCCATTAAACCTTTTCTGATCCATCTTTTTCTTTTTTGACATTTACATTTTAAAAATTATTTTAAGGATTCTTTTGTGAATGTAACTTTATTCTATTCTTTAAGGAGGTGAAAGAGACTCTTAGAGACAATGGCTGCTTTTATCAATAAATAATCATTGTCAAAGATTTTTTTTGCAGTGGTGGTTGTTAAGAAAATAATCACAAGACGTGTTCTAAAAATCAGAGCCAAATCTTAAATAGTAATAAAGGAATCAATCAGTCTAGTCCACACTAACCTCACTTGAGGGGCGGATTAAAGGCTGAAAGGATGTGTCATAAACTAAGAGCTGGGATCCTTATTCGAGTTGACCTGAGATATACCAAAACTGCCTCTCCTTGCTATACGTATTTCCAGGATTCTGGATAAAAGTACCCTAGACTTCAGATATTTTATCATGAGTCTATTTCAACTATTGAAGAAACTCAGAATCTAGCTGTTACAGGACGAAGCTCATAAAATTTAAGGAAGTTGTGTCTTCATCTTTAAAAATGAAAAAGATGTTCCTGTATTTTGCAGAAAACAAGATATACAAAAATTAAAATATTTATAAAAAGAACAACTGTATGGTGCTCAAGTAACCATGTCAGGAAAGTCTGTAAAACATTACCACTACATTTTAGCAGCTGTTTTTATAGCATCATGGTGCTCATAAACTTACCATCGTTGTCAATGAATCTTTTGGGAATACTGTATATGCATGAGTAAGCCTGTATTTTTTATCTGTTCTTTGCACACTGATGAATGATACTATCTGGACCTCTCATAGACGGCTATGACTGCAACCTCACGGAATTTGTCACTATCTGCCATGCCTCTGTACCTCATTGACTACAATTTCGGCAACTCCATCTCTAACTGCTGTTTCCAGCACAGCCTGTCAGCTTTTGACATGTTGCACAAATCAAGAGCTCTGCTGGAGTACCTCAGAATTCCCCTTAACTATACCCCTTGGCACTCTGACAGACACCTTCCCTGTCACAGTCCTCAGGCCACTCACTCTGTGACAGGTCTAGGCCCCCCTTACCACTTATCTTCCTCAGATGACCAGCTGAGGAAAGCAGAGTTGCAAGAAACAGGCCTTCAAGGCCTATGGACAAACCGTCCTACAGGACCCTGTGATTGGCAGCTGTGTCTCAAAATCTCAAAACTGGCCCTGAAGCTACTACACATTCAGTCTGGGGGAGCACCAAGCCTTCCTGAAATGCATTTATTCTTTAATTCTATTACATTTGCCAGGTGCCTTATGAGTCACCACGCCCTTTCACACTTTATCTTGGTCAATTCTCAAAATGTCCCCAACAAATAAGCAAACAGATACCATCACTGTTTTACAAATGAGGAAAAGATTACAATGTTTCCATAACTTGGACTAAAAGCTAAGGGGTAAATGTGCATCCTGATATACACCGTCATTGTGCTCTAAGAACTGAGCTCTCGCAGCATCTCTGGCCTTTTAGTTGGTGACACATGCTCATGGGTCTGTGAACATTTCCTTAGGCCTAGATATCAATACCACAAAGGCTGTCCACTGGTGCTTCAAAACCACAAAACATAGTCATCAATGAATGGTGCCTTGTTTTACTCGTGATCTGCCATTGAAGCTATCTGGTTGAGTGTGAAGATTAATGAGGACAGTGCTCTCTATTTTTATGAAGGATTACTAATGACACAAGGACTTCATACAGTTTCAAAAAATAGAGTCACCAATTCCTAAAAGAGAATTTATAAAGGTTTTCATTATAACTTATAATGTCTTAATATGCTAAAATCCTTCCCCCACACCCCAAAGTACCTGACAGCTTAACACCACTACCCACCACATGCTGGCTTCACCATCAAGGATGGCTGTGAACAGACAGAATGAGACAGAACAAAGGTAGCATCCTTCACACTGATAGGAGAGGAGAATAATTCTCAGCATCAGCAAAATAGTTTTGTCTGCTATAAAATGGTAAAGTCAAATGAGACAGCACATGTCATGCGAACACAATGCCAGGACAGAGCAGGCCCTCAGTGACTGCTTGGTCTTCATAACCGCTCTCAGCCCTCGCCCCATCGTCACTGAAGGACCCCTATTGTCTCAATAAAGTTTTTTACATACACAGAGATCAAGTCTGATGATGGCAATACAATAGTGTTTGAACATCATAATAGTTTGCTTTAATTCAAGGCCCTATACTTTTTATAAGTATTTTTAATCCTCTTACCTTCTTTGGACCTCACAATTAGTAAGATTCAAAGGTAAGGAAACTGAAGTCCAGAGAAAGCCGTTGCTCTCAAACCTACAGGAAAAGCTGATGCTAGAACACACAGCTTCTCTTGGTCAGCTGCTGTTTCCTATTCTTATCCTCATATTTAACATGTTATTCCAGGATTTAACTGTGCTGAAGAAATGTGAACTTAACAAATTTGTTTGCAAATCCCTCAAGTTCCTGTACAACTTCTGCCTAACTACCTCTTGTCAGCAATGAGCAGTGTTATACTCATGGTACATGTTTCAAAAAAAAACGTTATCCTCCAAAAGAGTGTGTATTAGTCAGGATCTGGTAAGGAAAAAAGAAACCACAAGATATTTTAACAGATGTAATTTAATATAAGGAATCATTAAATTGGTATCAGAGTACTAAAAGATACAAAAGAAAAACTGAGATGTCACAGAGGAAGCAAAAACAGTCATCAGCTAGGGCTTGGAGAAAAAAGGTAAAGGTTGAAGAAGAACCCCAACACTGGACCCAGACCCCTGATGAGTAGAGATGTTGCTTCTGAGAGGGGCATGCTAGGGAAAAGTCTGAAATCAGAATTAATTGCTGAAAACAAACCACTTCTACTGGGTGAAGAGCAGCTACTGAACAGAGAATTTTTAGAACAGTGAAACTACTCTACATAATGCTATAACGGTGGATACATTGTGCTGTGGTTTGAGTGTGTTCCCCAAAATTCATGCATTGGAAACATAATCCCCAATGCAACATTGTTGGGAAGTGGGTTCTAATAGAAGCTGTTTGGGTTATAAGGGCTCCATCTTCACAAATAAATTAATGCAATTATAAAAAAAGAGCTCAGTAAGGGGGTTCACTCTCTCTTGCTCTTCTGTTCTTCTGCCATGTGAGTTCTTTCCCTTTGAAGCAAGCGGTGTTCAAGATGCCATCTTGAAAGCAGAAGGAGACCTGGTCCTTACCAGACGTCATATCTGCCAGTACCTTAGTCATAGATTTCCCAGCCTCAAGAACTGTGAAAAACAAATTTCTGTTCTTTATAAATTACCCTGTGTCAGGTATTTTGTTATAGCAGCACAAAACAAATTAAAGCACATGGCATTTTAAGTATGTACAAACCCACAGAATGTATAACACCAAGAGTGAACCTTAAAGTAAACCATGGACTCTGTGTGATGATGATGTGATGCAGGTTCATCGGTTATTACAAATGTACCCTCTGGGAGGAGATGTTGAAAATGGGGAAGGCTATGCATGTGTGGGGGTAGGGGAATATGGGAAATCTCTGTATCTTCCATTCAATCTTGCTGTGAACCTAAAACTGCTCTAAGCATAAAGTTGATTTTTTTAAAAAGAAGAAAAACCCATTGTGGCTGAGGGGACGCTTTCAGGGAAGGAGGCAAACAGGCTAAGCATGTCCAGTCTTCCTCCTCCAGACAAGCAGACTCCCTCCAGTGCCTCCTATTGATGGAAACTATGAAGAAGGAGCTGGCAAAAGAGAAACATGATTTTAAAGACTCAGTCCCAATCTCACAAACAAAATCTGAAGGGTGGTTTGGAGCTGAGAGATGATGGCTTAATAATCAGCATAGAATGTTCTCTACAGGCTAAAAATCTTTAATCTGAGGATGCTCCTGCCAACTGGGCACCTATCTTCACTTGATTTTCACAGTAAAGACCAATACAGAATTTGTTGGTGGCTGCTAGATAAGAAACTAAAGAGATACTGACCTGAACATTTATTTTCTCCCTCTCCCATTCAAAACCTTCTGCTGTTAGGCCACTGGTACATGGTGTGGGAACATCTGCATTCCAAAGAATTTGCTGTTTGTATTAGGAAGTTCCACTGTATAAAAATAAGCTAAAGAGCTTTGGAGACAAGCCGTCACAGGTTCAAGTCCTGATCTGATCACTTACTAGCTATGAGATACTAGGCCAAAAATTTTACCTCCCTGAGTCCACTTCCCTGTAATACAAATTTATCACCTGGACCATATGGCATTTTAAAGAATTAAATGAGACATCGGTGTAAAGTGCCTGGCACATATGGTGTCAGATGCTGGTTTCCTTCCCTTTGTATGAGTAAAATAACATATCAAAAGGTTGGAGAGCTATTAATAATCAGCTTTTCTGAGACCTTCATTTTATACTTCCAGTTGGTCTAAGAACTGCTTGTGCTTCTATGAGAATACCCTTTTTGTGCCAGAATACCTAAACCTACACAGCAATGGAAGCTCACAGGATTAGACTCAAAGAGCATCTCAAATAGGGGCCTCAGAGAGCAAACTTTAAAGCCAGCAAAGGCAAAACACAGCTAACTCAAAAGGAGTAAACAGGAGAAAACAGAATAAAATAGTCACTTGGCTCTTAATAAGGAAACATGCATTTCCTCATGAGAGATATTTTGTTTTTTTCAATGCAACCCTGCATTATCCACACAATGGATAGAGATCCATATTATTGTTTCAAAGATTAGCATTCTCTTGATTTATTGTAATACTTGCATGGCCACAACCCCAGTGGCATCATTAGAAAGTACACTGAGTGGACCTAATGGTATTAAAGCCTTAAAATTATTTGATAGGAGAATTTATGAAAAATAACCAAGTCTGCAAGTAAACCAGAGCTCAATTAAATTTTTAAGATGAAGGTCATTTCCATTTAAAGCTCAGTGGTGGATTCATTCAATGAGGCTTTCTCCTGAAGGGCAAAAGCTCACAGAGTGAGTTAAATGAGTTCTTGTTTAAAGACCTGCAGAGAAGAATCATAAAATCTTAGTAATTATGATGTGATAATTGTAAGAAAAAGGTATTTTACCATGAAAAAAATTTTTGAAAGGCAAAAGTCAACTTTTTCTTGTCCCCTTTAGGGACTTACCAAAATAAAATCATTTCACAGGAGCTCAAAGTTGTACAGGATTCAAATATCCTCTGGTTCAACAGCCCATTGAATATTTAATTTCGTTCAGGTCTCATAACCAAGTAGACTTCATTTCTGAAATGCAAGGCTGGTTCAACACCCCCAAGACCATAAATGTAATTAAATACATCAACAGATATAAAAACAAAAATCACATGATTATATCATTAAACATGGAAAAAGTTTTTGATAAAACCCAGCACCCCTTCTTGAGATACTGACGTGGACATCTAGGCATAGATGGAACATACCTCAAAATAGCAAGATCCATCTATAAGAAACCCATAACCAATATACTGCTAAACAGACAGAAATTGGAACCATTTCCCCTGAAAACCAGAAAAAAACAAGGATGCCCATTCTCACCCCTTCTTTTCAACATAGTTTTAGAAGTCCTAGTTAGAGCAATCAGACAAGAGAAGGAAATCAGGGGTATCCAAATAGGAAAAGAGGAAGCCAAGTTAACCCTCTTAGCAGACAACATGGTTCTATACCTTGGAAAAAAAACCCAAGAGAATCTGACAAAAACCTCCTTGCACTGATAAAGGACTTTGGCATAGTCTCAGGATACACAATAAATGTGCAAAAGACAGCCACATTCCTATATACCAAAAATAAACAAACAGAAACCTAAATACAAAGCACAATCCCTTTTAAAATAGTCACCAAAAAAATGAAATACCTTGGCATCTTCCTAACCAGAGAAGTGAAGACATTTACAATGAGAACTACAAAACACTGCCCAAAGAAATCAAAGATGAAACAAACAAATAGAAAAATATTCCATGCTCATGGATTGGAAGAATCAACATTGTTAAGATGTCCATCCTACCCAAGGCTATCTACAGATTTAATGTAACACCCATTAAATTATCCACAGCAATCTTCTCAGATCCGGAAACGACAATATAGGAATTCATATGGAAACAAAAATGACCACAAATAGCCAAAACAATCCTCAGAAGAAGAAAGAAAAAAAGGCAGAATGTATCACACTCCCAGATTTTAAACTTTATTATAAAACTACAGTAATCACAACAGCCTCATATTAGTACAAGAACAGGAATACAGACCAATGGAATAGGATAGAGATTCCAGAAGCAAAACTTAAATTTCTCAGTCAACTCATCTTCAACAAAGCCTCCACCGCCAACCTCTGGGAATAGGAGAACCTATTCAGTAAATGGTGCTGGGAAAACTGGCTGACCACATGTAGAAGATTGAAACAAGACCCCTACCTATCACCCTACATAAAAATCAACTCTAAATGGATCAAGGACCTAAACATAAACCCACCAACTATAAGAAACTTAGAGAATGCAGGAGACACCCTTATGGAAATTGAAACTGGCAACCAATTCCTGATCAAAACCCGAAGTGCCCAAGCCATAAGAGATAAGATAGACAAGTGGGACCTCATCAAACTGACAAGCTTCTGCAAAGCCAAAGAAACAATCAAGAGAGCAGGGAGACAGCCCACAGACCAGGAAAAAATATTTGCCAACTGTATATCTGACAAAGGCGTAACATCAAGGATCTACAAGAAACTCAAATGTGCTGAAAAGAAAAAAAACAAACAGCCTCATTACAAAGTAAGCAAAAGATATGATAGGCACTTCTCAAAAGAAGACATATAAGCCCCCAACAGGGACAAAGAAATGCAAATTAAAACCACACTGAGATACCACCTAACTCCAGTCAGGCTGGTCATCATCAATAACAAAAAAAACAGGTGCTGGGGAGGATGCAGGAAAAGGGAACACTTCTACACTATTGGTGGGATTGTAAACCAGTACAACCTCTGTGGAAAATATTTTGGTGATTCTTAAAGGATCTAAAAATCCACCTTTCATACCATCCCGCATTACCCCTACTGGGAATATACCCAGAGGAACTGAAATCACTCTATGAAAAAAATACCTGCACATACATGTTTATTGCAGCATCGTTCACAATAGCAAAAACATGGAACCAGCTGTGCTGCCCATCAAAAAAGGACTGAGGCCAGGCTCAGTGGCTCAGTTTGTAATCCCAGCACTTTGGGAGGCCAAGGCGAGTGGATTCCCTGAGCCCGCAGGTTAGAGACCCACCCAGGCAACTTGGCGAGACCTTGTCTCTAAAATAAATCAAAAAATTAGCCGGGTATGGTAGCACGTGCTTGTAGTTCCCGCTAATTGGAAGGCTGAGGTGAAAGGATCGCCGGAGCCCAGCAGGTCGAGGAGGCGGTGGCTGGAAGTGTGCCACTGCCCTCCAGTCTGGGCGATGGAGTGGGACTCTAACTCAAAAAAAAAAAAAAGAAAAAGGACTGAATAAAAAAAAATGTGGTACATACACACCATGGAATACTACGCAGCCATAAAGAAGGACAAAATTATGAACTCTGCAGCAACTTGGATGACTTATAGTCTATAATACTGAGTGATCTATCACAGAAACAAAGAACTGACTATCACATGTCCTCACTCATAATTATCATAATACAATAAGAAAGGTATTCGCAATAGTGGGAAACTGCCAGGGGGTGGGGAGCACACCTCATCAACAAGGGTATCTATATAATGAACAGTTGTATACCTAACCCTTAATTGTACCCCACATCTTTAAAACAAAAAAATTTAAAAAAAGAAAGCAATGTGCATTTGATATAGGATGAATGAAGAAACTCATCTGAGACTTCCTAACTGTAATGTCTTATCTCATGGGTTACATATTCAATAATGCAGTGTGAGACTCTTAAAAAAATGTTCTTCAGGTCTCGTCAATCACTGACAAAAGGTTCTTTACCCTGTTATTCCAAGTGTGATCCATGATCAAGAGCACTGGCATCATTTAGAAGACATGGCCAATGCAGAATCTCAGGCTCAATTCCAGGCCAACTGAATCAGATTCTGTGTTTTACCAAAAATCCCCAAATGATTTCCATGCACAGTATGGTTTGAGAAGCATGCTGTACTTAGCCCAGTGCTTCTCAAAGTGGGGTCTTCCAAACTGACAGCCTCAGCTTCACCAGAGAAGTAGTGAGAAATGTAAAATCTGGGACCTAGCCCTAGTCCTATGAAATCAACAACTTTGGAGGTGGAGTCTTGCAATCTGGGTTTTAACAAGCCCTCCAGGTAAGCCTGACACACGCTGGAGCTTGTGCACTACTGCATTAACGTAGACTTGAACAGACTGGTCTTAAGAAATGAAAGAATTCTCTAAAGCAGTCCATCGCACCTGTGGGCAGTGCCCTAAGAAGGTTCTTCCTTAGAACCGATCATAGATGTGTCTCCATAACTCTACCAACTGGGCATTATCTACCAAGAGGAATAAAGACAACAAATCTCCAACTTTCTTCCATAAGACAATCCTACAACATGCAAAAGCAGCTATGATCTTATGAATTTTCTTTTCTTCAAGTAAATAGAGACAATTTAGATATATAATACCATATAAGTTATATTGTAAAATATATTAATATAAAAATAGATATTGCAATTAATTTATTGGGTATGATAATGGCATAGTAATTATGCTAAAATAAATTCTTTTTAAAGAGAGGTTGTATACATATATACATACATAAAATCTCATTAACTCAAGAAGAATAAAATTATCAATTTTTCTCATTCTAGAAGTCAGGTGACAACAATCAGGATCTACATTAAGTTTTCAGCATCTCCATTATTCACGGACCTCACGGTTATTCCAATCCCCTGAGTGCTATATTAACAATAATTACTATTCTTTATCTTTTCATTACATAGATTTTTTTTTTTGAGACAGGGTCTTACTCTGTCACCCAGGCTAGAGTTGAGTGGCACAGTCCCAGCTCACAGCAGTCTTGACCTCAATTCAAGCGATTCTCCCACCTCAGCCTCCCAACTAGCTGGGACTATAGGTACATGCCACCAAGAACAGCCTATTTAAAAAAAAATTTATAGAGATGAGGTCTCACTATGTTGCCTAGGCTGCTCTTGAACTCGTGGGCTCAAGTGATTCTCCCACCTTGGCCTCTCAAAGTGCTGTGATTACAAGTGTAGCCACCATGCTGACTTTTTTTTTTTTCTTTCTACAAATGCCACTCTTTGAAAGGTAACTTAGGTCTCTCAATTCTTTCTCCATAGAATCTCCACTCTTGTTTCAGCTTGACTGCAGAATGAAGCAGCACTAGGCTATGTGAATACAGACTTTAAAGAAGACTAAGACTTAGCTCAATTTTTTTCCCAATTATCATTTCTTTTCCTCAATTTCTTTCCATACGAAAAATTAGCTCAATGATTTCTCTAATTGTATGGAAAATAACTTGACATGGTTTGTTAAACATCATTCAAGATGAAGCTAATATAAATCACCAGCATTATAAGCCTACCACAGTTCATTAAACTGCATGATATTATCACATTAAAAAAGTTGGAGCTGTGACTCAAGGTTTTTTGAGCCTTCTTTTACTTAAAACATAATACTTGCATCTACAGGTTACAAACAACAAACCTCAGAAACACACATGAACTCAAAGTTCAACTTCAAATGTAGTCCGGGGTGGCCCTTGAATGAATGGAATACAGAGGGGAAAACATGAGCACTTTCAAGAGGAAGGGAAGTCTGTTGGCAGAAGCCCCCAGCACTCTGCCTGGCAAAGAACAGAGAGGACTGCAGAGGACATGAAGTCACATTTACATTCACTTGCTGCTATCGCAGTACTGCAGCAGCCACCATGGCATGTGTGGGCGACAAACACTTACCAGTCTTCCCACTGATCAATCTCCTGGGACACCTGCTATCCAAACCCAAGGCTTTTTTTTTTTCTTCCAGATGTCTACAGGCCACTATCTGCCCATCTACACCTACTGAAAACATCAATGTCTATCTCAAATGATGTCCTTTCCAACCTCCACACCACCTTCCAAATCTTCCTGCAAGAGTGTTGTATTGGTACCTCTTTGACACTATTGTTAATCCACAGATCACGAAGGTCATTTGGTTACTGGTCTTCTCCCTACCATCAGGTCATGGGATCCCTGATGAACAGGGCTTGCTCCCTCCTCACTGGAAGTCCTGCACAAGTCACTATGGGACATAGCATGGGTCTTCCACCCAACAACCACTCCTCCTCCTTTCTTACAAAAAAACACCTCTTTTATTTGGAAAGGCTAATTGTGAATTGTGATTGGTCTCAATCATGAAAATCAGATTCTTACTCTCTAAATATTTGTTTTCTCTGTTTCCCTAGCAACTAGGGAGAAGCCTCCCAGGGGTGTGAAAAGGACTGAGAAAAACGTTCTTCCCTGGTAAGGGAACTGTTCATTTTTCCACAGTCTTTTACCACCTCTTCCTTTCTTGTTGTAAAAGATAGTGTTGTTTGGAGCAGCAGCAACTAAAATGGTATCAAGAGGTGACAAGATTAAGAACAAAATTCAAAATGGCAGAGCAGAAAGGCAGAAAGAGTCCATGTCTCCATGGCTTTGTAAAGCTACTCCATCAAAACTGAAACCACCACTTACATGCTCCTTGTTATGCAAGATAACTAGTGTTCACCCAGCCAATGTCAATCAGGTATTGTCACTTTCAGTCAAAAGCATTTACCAACACAGCTACCACCATTCTTGGCACATAATAAATACCTGAATATTTATTAAGACATATCTGTCTAATTGAGTTTCATCCATTCAAGTAATTAGAAAACACACAAAAGCTCTTGGTATCTCATTGCCACCATTTTCTCTCTCTTTATTCAAAATTTCACCTAGAGTTACAAGGAAGAGCTACTTCCTGTCAGTTGAATTCAAGACTTTCAGCATTATAACAAAATTAATTTTAAAAAAATAACAGGGAAACTTTTGTTCAGAAAAAATTACACTCACAGTGTAACAGAGAGAAAAAAATTCAATGTGCAGTTCTGAGTGACAACTGCTTTAAGATAGTTTATATATTACAAAATAGCCAATAGTTTACCCTAAATAAAGTAGCTGGTTTATATTGGAAGCCACATAAAAACCTGCTCATCCATCCAGTTCTCTGCTACCTGTGCCTATTACACAGTTCCCCAAATCTGGGATTATAATTTCCAAAGGTTTGTGACTGCTTGTCAGTATTCAAGACTAACACTATACAACTGTGCCCAGACATATAGAGTGGTAAAATTTTACAAAAATTAACAAGGAGCCGGGCTCGGTGGCTCAGCCTGTAACCCCGCGCCTTTGGGAGGCTGAGGTGAGTGGACTGTCTGAGCCCGCGGGTTCGAGACCCGCCTGGGCAACTTGGTGAGACCTCATCTCTACAATAAATAAAAAAATCAGCCGGGCGTGGTAGCGCGCACCTGTAATTCCAGCTACTCGGAAGGCTGAGGCGGAAGGATCGCCGGAGCCCAGCAGGTCGAGGCTGCGGTGGCCGGGAGCGGCCACTGCACTCCAGTCTGGGTGACAGTGAGACTCCAATTCAAAAAAAAAAAAAAATTAACAAGGAAAGGTAACAAAAAATATCATTCCCCCAATGAGTTATCCAACTGTGTTCTCAAATCAATCACTGACCAGTACAGGAAGGAACCTTAAAGATAACACATTTGCCAAAATAGGCTTTTATTGAAGAAAGCAAAAATGCAGTAAAACCTCTATGTGTTTCTATTTTACTTTTGAAAATTGCTTCTAACAAATTATAAACACATTTCCATTCAAAGAAAATCATGCTCAGTAAAGCCCCTTAGGACCTGAAGGCTTCCAAAGGGTATTCCATATTTAATTTAGATCTCTCCACTGTTCCTGTCAGAACTGAAGGGTCTCTTGGCTCCTAGCCCTTGGAAACCTTTGCGGGGGAAGCTCCCAAGCTACAGCCAGCGTTATTTTCAACCTCTGGCCTTACTAATGTCATTTATTTTTCACCTCTGACTCAATGAGAGGAACCCAAGACACCTGTCTGGAAGTGCCTCATCTCAAATGTACCCAAGAGGCTGCATTAGTAACTTGCTGGAATTGTCTGACACAACTCTGTTACTATCATCATCTCCTCCCCTTCCTTCTCCTCCTCCTCTTCCTCTTCTCCTTTTTCCACTTGTGTTTGCCATTTCTTCAAAGCCACTGTCACACCCTTCATCTCACAGGATTCTCATGACAAATCTATCAGGCAAGCGTTATCTCTCTGTTGGAGAAAAGAAAAACTATGGTCCAAATTTGAACAGCCAGATCAACGCGGGGGAGGGGGAGGAATGAAAGCTTTGGTTTCCCCACTGCCTCACTCTGACCATTAAACTAGAACATTTCACTTCCAGATCATTACTCTCTCAAGGTGTATTAGGTTGGTCCCAATCCCAGTCTTGGAAACCGTCTAGAGTCTCTTCTCTTAGCTTCCAGTGTTATCATTGTATAGCCTTGTCAGTCTCAAATTCTGCCTATCAGATCAGACGTACGCCCTGAAGAGTTAAGCCTAAACCATTTCTGCCAAGCTTAAGTTTAGTAATCTATAAAACATAGAAATCTATATATCTATAAGAAACAGAAAACAGCATTTTCATGATTTCATAAACATGAGCTAATAAACTGTATTCATGTAGCAGGGAGAAAAAAAATTCAGAAGTCTCTCCAAATTTTATTTACAGTATTCAATTGAAAGTATATCATAAGCCGGGCTCGGTGGCTCAGCCTGTAATCCCGCGCCTTTGGGAGGCTGAGGTGAGTGGATTGCCTGAGCCCATGGGTTCAAGACCCGCCTGGGCAACTTGGCGAGACCTCATCTCTACAATAAATAAAAAAAATCAGCTGGGCGTGGTAGCGCGCACCTGTAATTCCGGCTACTCGGAAGGCTGAGGTGGAAGGATCGCCGGAGCCCAGCAGGTCGAGGCTGCGGTGGTCCAGTCTGGGCGACAGACTGAGACTCCAACTCAAAAAAAAAAAAAAAGAAAGTATATCATAAATGACTATTGCTTATTTTTAAAAGCTTAAGACTCTCCTCCTTTAAAAAGAAATCTTCTCATTTCCCAATACATTTTCTCTATATAGTAGCATATTGCCCAGAACCTATGATTTATCATGTGTGATCACTAAGACTATTTGAAAATTGCTACTAAGGCTGGCATCCTGATGAATATC
>CAUYQG010051562.1:0-53705 GCA_963574415.1 Tarsius wallacei | reverse complement strand
CTGCTACTGTCAATCTTTTTGTTATAGTATTATGGTAGTTGTTCAAGGTCCACTTATGAGTGAGAACATGTGATACTCAGTTCTTTGTTTCTGTGAAAGATCACTCAGTATTATAGACTCTAATTCCATCCAGGTTGCTGCAAAGTTCATGATTTTCTTCTTCTTTATGGCTGCGTAATATTCCATCATGTATATGTACCACATTTTTTAATCCAGTTGTCTTTTGATGGGCAGTATGGTTGGTTCCATGTTCTTGCTATTGTGAAATATGATGTGATAAACATACATGTGCAGGTATCTTTCTTATAGAGTAATCTGAGTTCTTCTGGTTATATTCCCAGTAGGGGGATTGCAGGGTCATATGGAAGGTCGATTTTTAGAACTTTTAGGAATCGCCACACTGATTTTCACAGAGGCTGCACTAGTTTTCACTCCCACCAACAGTGTATAAGTGTTCCTTTTTTGCCACATTCTCTCCAGCATCTGTTATTTTTTGAGTTAGACAATTTATTTTTTAATAAGTAACACATACACAGTGTTCAAAAAGCACAGAAATCACTCTTTCCCACCCACTCAGCTACTTACTTCTTGTCCCAGAAATAACCATCTTGAGTTCCCAGTGCCCTTCCAGAGACCGTTTATGCAAATATAAGCAAATATATGCAAATAGAAGCACAGATACATTTCCATTGTTTCTATGGGTAATTAAATCTTCAACTAGTTAAGAATATAAAGTTATAAAGCTTTCATTTGACCTATTCAATAAGTGAATTTCATGAGAATAATTTTTTTTTGCTTGGTTTCACTGTTTCAATCAGTAATTAAGTAATTAAATATTCATTAATAAAGAATTTGTAATGTCCTGATTGCAATTTTTAAGTGGGTCATGCTCCAAAAGAATATCCTCCTTTTCATTGTCTCAAGTTTTAAAAAATTTAAGAAGATAACATCTCTGAAGATTATGTATTTCCTTTTTTTCCATTTTTTAAACTTCTGTGTTGCATGTTTGAACTTTCTATTTCTCTAAAAATCTTTGTATTCAAAGTCCTCAAAATAATTAAAACTTATAATTGTTTATAAAGTGTCTGAAGTTGGATACATTTGATCAAAAAATGTAAACTAAAATAAGTCAAAGCACTAACCTCTGAAAATAATTTACTTCTTTCTAAAATATGTATTATATTTTATAATTTGTTTTAGTCTCTCAATTTTAATTATAAAAGTAAAAATTATAATCGTTTCCATATAAATGATTTTATGTAGCATTTTTTTTAAAACAAATCAAATTTATAACATATTTTTATAGTAGGAATACTATTTGTAATTTTAGCTTTTTAGAATGTAAGGAAGATTCTGGTTGTTATGGTTAAGAATAAAAATTAAACTTCTTACATGTTATATCTAAACCTTCATATACACACACTTACCAGTGATATTAATTATTTCAATGTGTAAAACGCTTCTTGGCTGCTATGTGCAACTTATATGGAAATTGCACAAACGTGTGAGTATCTCTGGAAGCACCAAATGGAATAAGAAAAACAAACCAGATGCTTCACAATTTTGGGAAACGATGTTTCACTGTGCTAGAATCTATTGCCTTTGTAGTAACTTGTCAAGTAAACATGTTTAGGTAAGATAATTACCTAAACTCATTCACTGCTCAATTCTCTCAGTTTCTGAACCATTGTCCGTCTTCCAATGCAGTACAGCACACAAATGTTTTCAGCACTCAGATACAGTTACCCCTGGTTTTAAATAAAGAGGGCAAAAAATGTTGAAGAGTGTTTCCCTGATGTCTGAACGGTGTTAATGTAAATGCAGATATTTAGGATTAGGCGTCATGCTGAAACCGGATGTTAGATTCTGAGTGACAAGGTGACAATGTATTATTTAGTGCAAGTCCTTAATGTGCTTATGATAATGTCAAGATTCTCTTTAACGGTGAATCTAAGACAGGGACAACTCTTGTCCCATGTAAGGGTAGCACTTAGGTTTATCATCAGATTGTCTACTTTCCCTACTGACAATTTCCATAAATGCTTCCCGTTGGGTTCCCGTAGCCTAACACAGTGTCTAGCACATATTAGGAGCTCAAGAAATGGAAAGAAGAAAGAGAAGGAGGGAGGAAGAAGACGAGAGAGGGAGACAGGGAGGTTAGTTCTTGTGTGTATTTTGTTCAGGCAGAAAGCTTTTCCTGCTTGTAGAGTGATAGAGTAGAAGGGGTCACTTAGTTCATTTGGGAGTACTATCTTGAAATAGACATTTTAAGCTCCTCTTAGTGGTAGGTAGTTTCGAGGATAAGGAACTATCAGCCTTCTTGAGATGATCAGATGGAAAATAGACTTAAATTATCATTATTTAAATTCACTTTGCTAAATAGGTAACATCTAACATTTCAAAATAACAAGACCTTTTCAAGTCCTTTTTTGTCTTTTTGTTTTTTTATCTAAATACAAAAAGCTGATGAATAAATAATCATCCGATAATCACCTGTTTCAAATTACCCACATACTGGTAACTTTTGTCTTCTTTTCTTTTTGTAGTTAAAATTTTATTTTTTGATTTAAACTTCTTGGGTATTTTTGTCTTTTTAACACAATTGAATGGTTTTACCTTATTTCAAAACTTTTTTAGTTTTTAAATTTTTTATCAATGTATTTTATTTAAAAGATATGGGGTACAATTCAGGATTAGATTCGTAAGTGGTCGTCGTATAGGTACAGTGTTGGGCCTACCTTTCTTCAATGCCTTTTCTTCAAGAAGGTTTCAACATCTGATTAAATCTCTCAGACCTTCCAAATTTCTTTTTGAAACAAAACCAGTCAGTGTTCAGCCTTTTCAATTCTCTTCCTATTATCTGTAATCACATTAAAATACAGGTACAATAAAAATGCTATTAATTAGATTTGGATTGGCAATGTGATTTGCAGCTATTAAAACACTGATCTATTTTAAAGTAAGATTGTAAATTTTACCTGGTATTTTTTATGTTTAATTACACTATTTTCATAAATTGTAAAATACTTGTGAATGCACATTGTTTAGGCATCATGGGGAATACTCCAGTTTAGAATCTCTCTTGTTGAAATCTAAAATATCCTTAGAACTTTTCAAGGTGTTCTTACTTCTAGTGAAATGGTTCTATTTCATTAATTGGTATTTGTATCACCCAAACTACTATACACACACACACACACACACTCACACACACACACACATACAAGCACATACACACAAAAAAGCAGATAAAGACACTTATCTATTTCAATGAATGACAATTAATGATATAAAACACATTCACCAACATAACTGACTTGGGAAATATTGACAAAAAGACTTACAGAAAACATCCAAGAAAGTTCAACATCTGCAATATAATTGACACCAAACTTATTCACTACTATTTCATATAGAACGCTTTCCTGTTTCCTATGAATGATTTGATGTATAAATAATTATAAGAGAAATAGAAATTGTATATCCTAAATGAGAAACAGTATTTATAAATCTAAGAAATTCTTATATTACATCTGACTGCAACACAACTGTATGAGAAAAAATAATGGCCACACTAAAGCAAGGAAAGATAATGGATGAAAAAGACAAACTCTCTGGAATTTGTTTCCCCCAAGTCAACGGAACTGACTTCAGACTCCTGTATTGCTATCAGAGGTTTGAATGTCTGTTGCAGAGGAATAATATGCTGGCCTTGTAGTTATGATATCTGTGTAATACTTGGTGTGACCTTGGAGAGTGACTGATTCTCCCTAGATTTGGACTAGATGATATATATGGCCCAATCTAGCTTTAAGATTCCATATCTAATCTAATCTTTTCTGGGAAGATTAATTTTGTTCACTTATCTACACACCAAACCTAAATGTTCACTTTCTGGAACCTTTCCTTTTTCTTTTTTTTTTTTAAGATTGAAGTTACTAATCAGACTTTTCTTCCCCTGAAGATGGTCATATTCCTCAGTCTTCCATTACACTGTCAGATAAATCAATTTACCATGAAGCAACAATGAAGACCTCATCCAGTCAGTAGTGTAAAGCCTACATCAAAAGAGTGATTTGAGCAGAAAAAAAAACAAGGTCCTAATCTTACCCCTGCTCATGTGAATGTATGACTTACAGAAAAAAAAAATTTTTTTTGAAAGCAGGATTTATTGAGAGGACGGAAAAGCTCCCACAGTGGGAGGGGACCCAAAGGGGGTACCCCCAGAAAAAATTTAAATATCCTGCACAATGTATGTATATGTTTTTACTATCACTGAAGAGGTATATAATAAAGATTTGAGGATATTTTAATAGGATGATATTTTTCTTTTTATAAATTTTTATTTGAAAGATGTAGTGTAAAATTCAGGGTTAGGTATACAAATGGTTATCGTACAGGTAAAGATTGGGCCTCACTTAGGTCCTCGCTTCACCTGGTTTGAGAGCAGGTACCCTTATTGATGAAGTGTGCCCCTCCCCATCCCCTAGCAGTCTCCCACTACTGCCAATCCCTTTCTTATAGTATTAGGATAATTGTTCAGGGTCCACTCATGAGTGAGAACATATGGTATTCAGTTCTTTGTTTCTGTGATAGATCACTGAGCATTATAGATTCTAAGTTCATCCAAGTTGCTGTGAAGTTCATAATTTTGTCCTTCTTTATAGCTTTATAATATTCCATCATGTATATGTACCACATTTTTTTTATCCTGTCCACTTTCAATGGGCAGCATGGTTGGTTCCATGTTTTTGCTCTCGTGAATAATTCTGCAATAAACATGCATATGCAGTATATTTTTCATAGAGTGATTTGATTTCCTCTGGGTATATTCTCAGAATAGGGATTGTTGGGTCATAGAGAAAGTCGATTTTTAGGTCTTTTAGGAATCACTACACTGTTTCCCACAGAGGTTGTAATAATTTTCAGTCCCACCAACAGTGTTCCCTTTTCTGGGAAGATTAATTTTGTTCACTTATCTATACACCAAACCTAAATGTTCACTTTCTGGAACCTTTCCTTTTTCTTTTTTTTTTTAAAGATTGAAGTTACTAATCACACTTTTCTTTGTTGTTTTTTGAGTTAGTGATGATGGCCATCCTGACTGGTGTTAGGTGGTGTCTCAGTGTGGCTTTAATTTGCATTTCTTTGATAACTAATGAGGCTTAACATTTTTTCATGTATCTGTTGGCTGGTCCTATATCTTCTTTTCTTTTGCCCACTTTTTAATAGGGCTGTTTGTTTTTTTCTTTTTGGCACACTTGAGTTCCTTGTAGATCCTTGATGTTAGGCCTTTGTCAGATATACAGTTGGCAAATATTTTTTCTCATTCTGTGGGTTGTCTCCCTGCTCTCTTGATGGCTTCTTTTGCTTTACAAAAGCTTTTCAGTTTTATCAACTCCCACTTGTCTATGGGAATGGGAATTTGGGGTTTTGATCAGGAATTGGTTGCCAGTTCCAATTTCCATAAGGGTGTCTGCTTTATTTTCTAAGGTTCTAATAGTTTGAGGTTTTATGTTTACGCCTTTGATCCATTAGAGTTGATTGTTGTGTACAGTGATAGGTAAGGGTCTTGTTTTAATGTGGTGAATATGATCTTTTTTCAAACAATATAACTTGGCGAAGTAACCTCAACTATTAGCCTTATGCTTTCCAACTCATTACCATTTCCCCAGGTTTTACATACTTTTTCTTATCAGGTAGAATGAATTCCCTTGGGTAAGCTAGTCCTTGTCAGGAACTGTGAAAGGCCTGATGTGTCAGCCTGCTTGCAAGCTGGCAAGTTAGCATGCCCAACTTTCACAGAAACTGGTAGAAGACAGGAAGATTCGAGCACAGCAGGCAGCATAAGCCTTTGTTCACCAGGGCTCCTCTTTAACTGCCAAAAAAATGCATCGTAGTCCAAGTTGATATTTGTGATGACAGAGAAACCTTGAACTTAGGAAACCCCAATCCTGCAAAGAGGGCTATTAGCAAACCTACCCAACCTTTGCCGCAGAGGGAAACACTCTGGGGTCAGCAAACAACCTGTCCCTTTGCTCCGAAGACATAGAAAAACATGAGATTTCCATTGAGCATTTTCTCCCAACAGTCCTCAAAAACCAATAAAAATCAAAACCAAAAACTCAGAAATTTTCCCATGATTTAAACCAGCATGTTCATATGAATCAGTATGTCTACTTTCCTGAGGAAAAAGCACAGACGTGCCATGATCAATCAAATCTAATCATATATAGCATCTGTAAATGTCTATCATATTCCAGATTTTTTCATATATACTTTTATTCTAATTCCTTAAGCATCCCCACGAGAAATATTATACTATTGTCAACTGCATAGGTAAGGAGACTAACATTCATGCTAGGACTATTACCTACCTCTTGGTCAAAAAAACACTCCATAGTAGAACTGGGATTTAAATTCAGGACAACACATTGAGAAATAATTAGCATAAAATCTTAAAATTGAGTGAAGGTAATAACCAAACTTTGATCAAAATATTTATCTTTGTTTTAGTCACTTAGTAGATAGACACTGGATTTATGTAATCAGCTTATTAAGAGGTACTACTGTCCCATATATTAATGTGCTAATGAGATCAAATTTAATTTGTAAATTTATAAATCAGTCACTCTTATTTGTGTTAGAAAGTTTATTCATCAAACTTCTCCAACAGTACTTTTTCTTTCTTTTTGTCCTTTTAGTCTTCAAATGTGGTTATTCTGGGGACAATTTTATAAGGAATTATGCTCAATGATATATTTTTTCTCTTAGGATGAATCTGTTTCTCCTATACATCAAAACTTCTAAAATTGTGCCACGTTACATATTGTAAGGGTATACTAGAGTATACTAGATCTTTATTTTTTTTAAACAAGAAAAAGTGAATAAAAAATAGTCTGCTAATTAATAGATATTATTAAAAGAGAGAAAATTTGATTGAAAATTTGATCTAAATCTCCTCAGTACTGTAGTACAACTGCCTGAGTAGACAGTGAGGGGGTTAATGGGGGAACAAAGAATTACACTACACAAACATTTTCAAAGCCAGCAATAACTAAGAGGATTTGTTCTTACCAGTGAATCTGCTTGGAAAATCTCTCTGGAACCGCAGTAAACACAATTCTATTCTCTCGCCTATCGTTAATGTAGTCGTTAGTTGACTTAATTTTGGCTAAGTCCTAAGGATAAAAGGTTGAGATATGTACAGTTAGAATTATTAATGGAATTTGTAAAATCAAACGGGTCATTAGAGTGCAATCTATACTATTCCTCTTGAAAAATTCTGTTTTTCATTGTCTTGTGATCTGTTTCTCAAGCTCAAGTTTTAACTTTTGCAACTGTGTTTTCATTCTTTCCTTTATGTTTTCTTTCTACATACTTTTCACTTGACAAAGCATTTAGAGGGTAAAATAAACTTAGTTATAACTGGAAAATGATTGGTGCTTTATAAATGCCTACTACTCAAATGCTATAATTTTTGCAATTTTGTTATAACATGTTTGTATACCATAAAATTTGTAGATATGAATTTTAGTTTACAACAAGATATATACATACACTAACTTTAATCTGAGCTTAATCCATCTTCATCTACCTTACTTTACAGGATTTTTTTGTCCCATCAACACTGGTTTATTCACTTTTCCAGAAAAAAAACTTTCAAATTCTTCTTTTTAACTCATTTCCTTTTCACCAAAGAGATGCAAAAACCAGGGAGAGATCATCACAAATTGTAGTATTTAAGGAAAAATTAAAAAAAAAAAAATGGAACCTGAATTGGCTAATACTGGCAGTGATTAATATCTCTGGGCCTCAGTTTTTTCAACTATATAAAGGGAATATTTGGAATTTTTGTGTGGATTAAGTAAATAAGCATATTTAAATTGCTTGGAACAGTGCATGCCACATACATAATAAGAGCACAATACTTAGTAAGCATACTTATTTCTATATTAGCTATAATTATTAAGTTGCAAAATCTATATATCTATATCTATATCTATCTATATCACCAGATCTTTATTAAATTACCTTTTGGACTGTGCAAAAAGCAAAGCATGGAGAAATATACGTTGAGGTATAATTCTTAGTAGAGCAGAGGAAAAAAAGCATCACATATACAAGAGGTATGAGAAAGGTCTTAGAAGAAGAAGGATCATTGGAATATTCAGATTCATGCAATTGTACAAAGAACTCAGAGTTCCATAGGAAAAAAGTGTAAGAAGAAGGAGAAAACAGAATGATTTTAAAAGGGACAGAACAAAGGTCAAGAAATTTTTAAGAAATGTGATACCCAGTCTGAAATGTACAAAATTCCAGATGATTTTTTTTCTAACCATAAAATTATCACTACTTTATGGAGAGTAACATAATGTGTAGTTTACTCAGCCATTTTACTTTAGTGTGTGAAACATAAAATTCGCGTAGTTTCCAAAACATAATTTGAGGTGCAAAAATATACCAAATATTCTCCCTATTCCCTGTGAATATGCTAGCAGAAAAATTAGAAACGGAGGGAATTTCGCAATTTTCTGCTTTAAATGGAGAACCCCAGCAACTCTGAATCTGCCTATTTTCTTAGCAATGGAATGGATTGTTATAAGGTTCCATTCCAGTCAGGTCTTTAAATAGCAAAGGTAACTGCATAATAGAATAATAACACCCCAAGATATGAAGGATGTGGTTTTTGATATGGCTAATGCTCAATCAATTGACCCATTTTCTGGTTAGACCTCTTGTATCCTTAGATTTCAATTTAATTAAAAAATAAAAAGGGAAAATATTTTATTCAGTTTTTAGCAAGGTCAATTTATTCTAATCTAAAATGATCTGAGCAGAAAACATAGCAGTGGCACGATTTACAACTTAACAGATTCTGGTGAAAGGTCATTCTGTAGCCACTGGTGTGAGAATAGATTCATAATTGTTTTTGCATACCTCATGAGGCAGACAATTGGAAATAAAAACAGATTAACATTGACAAAACTTATGTAAAGGACTAATACTCCTGCTAGTTTTTCTCAGGGCATAATCTCTGGGTACCTTCCCCAGAATAACAGAAGATGTTTGAAAAATTTGTTTCTGGGTCTCTCCAAGGCCCACTTTAGTGGCAATCTCGCGGTGGGGGAGGAAGGAAAACCCAAGAATCAATAGTTTTAGAGATACCACAGCCAATTTCCTTTTTTCCAGAGACTGTAGCCAACTGATGTTGAAAACACAGGCTTTCTGGGAGAAATTATATGGTTAAAAGCAAATTACATCTTCTTCCTTTAGGTAGGAAGTGTGCAAATAAATTAAGCACACCATTGGTGATAATATAATAGCTGAGAGAACAAAGCACAAAATAAACAAGATTTTATTATATATTTAGCTTGAAACGTACAGCTTTTCATGTATGCTATATATTCATTGCATTTTCATGTCTGCTACAGATCCAACACAGAAAAATCTTCAGCGTGTATAATAAACTCAGATACTTGAATCTTGACCATGATTTAAAAGACAAGAGTAAACTTCCAGAAAAATTTTTTCTTCATGTAGACTTTCTCACCCTGAAAATATCTAAATAGATACTCGTATCACATGACAACAACGCAGACATAAATACATTCTATAGCTCGTCTACCGGAGTTTTAATTGGAAAGACTGAAGTGTCTTATATATTTGTCATTTAGTATGATTTACATATTTTATATTATATAAACTTTTTTCTTTTTCCCAAAGTACATTATCTTATAAGAAAATAAGAGTAATCTCATATTTTCTTTTTCTGTGCAAAATGTATATTATATGGCTGACTGTGGGTCAAATATATATAAGAGATTTACTGATATATATTTTTTTAATGTCACTAAATCATCTACTCAGACTGCAGATTTTGTATGCTTAATGGCTATTTCGATCCTTTTTGGTCAATTTTGCTACTGGTCTGACTCTTTCTCACTGTTTTATAAGAAACTACCTTAAAATAATTTGCCTTCTTGCAGTCATTGATTGTCATTATTTTTTTCATTTGTTCTTTGGCTTGGTTTATCATATTAACTCTATGAGAGATTTAAAATTCACTAATTTTTTTTTCTGTTTGTGGTATATGTAACATTCTTAGAAAGTCTTTTTTATTTCACTAAAATTCAAGTCTTTTATTTATAAATTTTCATTTGTTTGGTCCCCACAATACATTAATAATAATAATAACTTGCACCATATATTACAAGCATATAGCTTATAACTTTTTTTTTTTTTTTTTTTGAGTTGGAGTCTCACTCTGTCACCCAGACTGGAGTGCAGTGGCCGCTTCTGGCCACTGCAGCCTCGACCTGCTGGGCTCCGGTGATCCTTCCGCCTCAGCCTTCCAAGTAGCTGGAACTACAGGCGCACGCTACCACGCCCAGCTCATTTTTTATTTATTGTAGAGATGAGGTCTCGCCAAGTTGCCCAGGCGGGTCTCAAACCCGCGGATTCAGGCAATCCACTCACCTCAGCCTCCCAAAGCGTGGGATTACAGGCTGAGCCACTGAGCCCGGCTAGCTTATAACTTTTCATATGTTCATTGTGTTTGTCCCAATCAAAATAATTGCTTTGCCTAATTATAAAGATAATTCACATAAAAAGTTCAGAAAATGAAGAAAAGAAAAATAAATAAAAGTATTCATAATAATACTCAGATATTAAAATGGTACTAGTCGATATATATGTGTATTATTCACTTATTATGTTTTATCTATTAATTTTTTATTTAATTAAATCGACCATATTTTATCTAACTTTCAGTGTTTTATAAATAATTTATAAAAATAAGGCATATCTAATTTCACCTAAAGTTCCTTGGAAACATTGCTTTAATAGCTATATAAGAATCTAATTGTATAGACATACTTTAAGTTTTAAGGATGCTATTTCAAGTTTAAGTTTTGGATTATTTTATTAAAATTGTGTTGAATATTCTTTTTCATAGACTTCTGAATAAAATTGTCATTATCAAAAATTCTTGGAAGTTGAATTCCTGGGTCAAATTATATGACTACATTTTTACCTCTTTCCATATGTTGCCAAATTGCCCACAAGAGATGTTTTACTGACTGTTACCTCATGAACTGTGCATAAAGTTTTCCATTTACTGAAATCTTGCCAACAATTGATCGTGCTTTTTAAAGTCAAACATAAAAATCTTCAAACTTGAATATGCCAAGGGTGTTTTGTAAGTCTAACTTTTCATGCAGTATTTGCCCTCATTGTTAAGTAAACATATTATCTAATCGGTTATAAGATAAATGACAGATGTACTATTTGAGGTTATTTCTAAGAATTATAACTTCATAGCCTGCTAGTTTGAAAAGTTATTACTGGCCAGGCATGGCGGTTCACACCTGTAATCCCAGCAATTTGGGAGGCGGAGGTGAGAGGATTGCCCAAGTCCAGGGGTTCGAGACCAGCCTGAGCAACTTGTCGAGACCTCGTCTCTACAATAAATAAAAAAATTAGGTGGTATGGTGGCGCATGCCTGTAGTTCTTGCTACTTGGAAGGCTAAAGTGGAAGAAGGATCACCTGAACCCCGCAGGTTGAGGCCTCGGTGGCCATGAGCGTGCCACTGCACTCAAGCCTGGGTGACAGAGTGAGATTCCAACTCAAAAAAAAAAAAAGTAAAGAAAAGTTATTACCTAATGAAATGTGAGCCACATATGCCATTTAGTTGTTTGCTATCTGAAATAATACATCGTTATGATGAGGCTGGGAACATTCAGGGCGGTTTGGTCATAGAAAACATTGTTATGAAACTGTAGATTATGAAATACTAAATAAAAAATTTAAAAGCAACCAGAGATAAAAGATCATCTACAAATTAACAACAATGAGATTGAGAACAGACTTTTCAACTTCAACTAGAAATATCAGGAAACGATGAAATTGTATTTTTACTTGTTGAGAAAAATAACTGCTAGCCTTTTAAAATACCTAAATGAACTAATATTGAAGAAAGAGTAAAATAAAAAGTAAAACAAAGCAGAATTTATTTATAAGCCTTGTTCCAAAGAACGATCACAAAGGCATAATTCAAAAGGAAGAAGAAGGAAAGAAACTCAGTGGAGAATACAATAAAATAATAATTATAAAAAGTTTATAGTAACAGGAAATTCTATAAATAATTAGCTGTAGTCATTAATAATAATATTAGGAGCTAGTAGAGGAGACTGAATTCAAGTTGGAGGTAAAATAAAAGACAGTAATAACGTGAAAGGAGAGCCACTAAACTATTCTAAATATCAGATATTATTAGAGAGGATAGTAGAGTTGTATATTTTCTTTATATATTGACATGTCAAATATGCATATTAAAAATACATAAACTTTTAAAAAATCGCATAAATGCAATGTACCATTTTCAAGCCAATGAAATAGAGAATTATAGCCTTAACTATAATTTTCAATAAAGAAAATTCCATGAATAAATAGATAACCAGTAATGGAGGAAAGTGGAGGAAATCGCTGATAATAAAAGTTCAAAATAGAACAAAAATAGAGTAATCAAAATAGGGCAAATGAAATTTGATTCTTGAAATAAATACATATTAGATGTATTATGTGTGTATACACAAATATAAAATGATAAATTTGGGGGTATTAATTATTTTCTATATTTCTTTTTTTGTTTGTTTGTTTGTTTGTTTGAGTTGGAGTCTCACTCTGTTGCCCAGACTGGACTGCAGTGGCCGCTCCCGGCCACCGCAGCCTCGACCTGCTGGACTCTGGCGATCCTTCCGCCTCAGCCTTCCAAGTAGCTGGAATTACAGGCACGTGCTACCATGCCTGGCTGATTTTTTGATTTATTGTAGAGATGAGGTCTCGCCAAGTTGCCCAGGCAGGTCTCGAACCTGCGGAATCAGACAATTCACTCACCTTGGCCTCCCAAAGCGCGGGATTACAGGCTGAGCCACCAAGCCCGGTCAATTTTCTGTATTTCAATTTATTCTCCACTTTATTCTTCTGCTTTTATTGTTTTCTTTCCAGTTTTGTGGATATCACTTTTTGTTTTCCTGTGATGAATGAAATTTATTGACTTTCTATCTTTTTAAATTATAGTTAAGGCTATAATTTTATTTTAAATGCTACTTCAAATTCTTTCAAGTTTAGATATGCGGTAATTGCTCGATATACATTGGTCTGCTCAATACTTAATCCACCCAAACAGGAGGTCCATTCTGCACATCAGGACACTGTGGCAGGCGAGAGTTAAGGTGTCCTGCCTGAGCTTATTTATTTAGCCATGGATGCAACTCAATGTGTTCCCAGTAAATCTGGCGTCAAAGCGTGGGCTGGTGCAGAACATAAGGTGAAGCTACTACAATCATAGAAAGAGAGTTTTACTATACATCTGAAATGATTCAGATTGTATCTAGGCACATGTGAAATTTTTTACAACAGCTAATCAGGTACCAGGGTACAAAGTTTCAAAAATAGCCAATAGTTTAAGATACACAAAACATGTTCTTAATGCTGTCAGTTGATTAACCATAAAAAGACATGATAGAACCTAAAACTTTAAATAGAAATAAATTTTGAAAAGACACACACATACATACATTTTAGAAAATAAATAGCTCTAAAAATAAATTATAATGGAAATAATATATATATTTAAACAATGAAAGTATTGCCTATCTAAACATGTGTAATGAATTTAAAGTAGAATTTAAAATAAAATTATAGCCTTAACTATAATTTTAAAAGATAGAAAGTCAATTTTATTTATTACAACAAGAAAAAAGTGATACCCACAAAGCTGGAAAGAAAATGATAAAAGCAAATTAATAAAGTGAAAAATGAATTGAAATATAGAGAATAATTAATATCCCCAAATTTATCATTTGAAAAGTAAAATAAAACAGATATATATGACAAGATCACAAAGGATGAAAAAAGACTTAAAGTTCGACCAAAAAAATGTTGAATGAAAGTATGTATTGTGTTGTAATTACAGATATAGTTTAAAATTATCAAGAAACATTGTAAATAATTACAAGCCAGTAAATCTGAAAACTTGGGCAAAATGAACTTTTCTAGAACAACCTAAGTTGCCAAAATATTTTTTAAAGATGTAGAATCTGATAAAAATACAGACATTAAAGAAATTAAATTAGTTTTTGTTTTTAAAAGTTTAATAGGTTGATTTTCCTTTAAGAAGATAAATAAGACGAAATAACATGTTTGCACGTTCTGTAGAGGAATGAAAAGAATAAATACCTTCTCACCAAAGAGAGTTTATCGCTAACATGGACAGATATTTTTTAGTATCAGAAATCTAGTCATATAATCCATCACATAAACTGATTAAAGAGATTTAAGAAGTTCATGTGATTTTCAGAGATTCAGAAAGGCATTTGATAATATTAACTATCTCTAAAAGATTTATTTTTTTAAACAGTAGTGGATAGAAGATTACATATTTAACCTGATTACGTATTTAACCTGATATTATCAAACAGTTGAAGAAAACATCTCATTTAACAGGAGGCATTAAAATATTTATTTGAAGTCAGATACACAAAAAAGATGCCACAGTTTAACATGGTCTTAGGAATCCTACCCAAAACAATAAGACAAGATAAAATAAAATAAGTATGATTTAGAAAGAAGAGATAAAATTATTTAGAGCAGTCTAATTTTCCTCATATAATATTCAACTATTAGCTCTAGAATACTACACATAGCATTTTAGAACTAATATTGTAAAATTGAAAGTTTTAAAAGCAAAATACATAATCAATAGTGATCTTTTGTTCTATAAATGAAACATTAGAAAATGTGGTTTTACAAAATGGCCTCCTAGTGCCCAGATCTTGATATCTAATAACATTCTCCAAGAAATCATATCAGAGATTCTTAGAAAAATGGACAAAATTAACCTGAAGTATGTTTTAGTGCCAGAAAGAAAGTACTCAAAATATAAAACCATGAAGAAATCTTGATATTACATGAGTCAATCTAAAAAAAAACTTTTAGTAGCCAAAGCTGGAAAAATAGCAGCAACTAACTAAATTGCATAATACGAAGAGAACGTCCAAAACCCAAAATTATCTTTTGGAGTGTGGGCTTCTAGCAATACAAGATTCCCCCACGAGTTAAATGTTCTAGAAACTCATTGGCATCAGTGAACCAGCTAATGTTGTGAGAGGCTGCATGCAGCTTCAGTGAATTTCTTATTTTTGGAGACTATTTCAACTGTTTGCCCATTTCATGATGGATGATTTACGAGCACACCTGCCACACAGCACTGAATGTTCAGCACTGTTTGACCAAAATTGTCATGACCTCATGACCTCATGCCCCACCCTCCCTATTCATCAGATCTCACCAGAAGTCACTTTTTTTGTTTGTTTGTTTGTTTCTCTGTAAGAAAAAAAGTCCTCCAAGGAAACATTTTGCCAGTGTGGCAGAGGTAAAACAAAAAACGGCAGATGCATTAAAAGTCATCAAAATTGACATTCAAAAACTGTTTTGAGTAGTGGAAACAGCATTTTGACAGATGTAGTGCATCAAACGGAGAGTACTTTGAAGGTGACTGAAGTTTAAGCATGTAAGAATAAATACCTTTGTTAATAAACAAATTCTGATTTCCTTTTGGACTCCCTTCATATTACTTCATAATTCAAAGTATAAAACACATGTGTTCCTACTGATATAAATAATTGATTGAATAAATTAGCATAAATATATAAAGAGATACATTTTTCAGAATGAAGAGTTACAAATATTTTTTGTAAGTATTAATTTCACTCCACAAAAAAGGAGGCTTAATTCCCCACTCTTTGAGTATGGGTTGTGCTTACTGACTTGCTTCTGAAGAGTAGAGTATTTATTGGAAAAGGTTAAAAGCAGCTTTACAGTGGGAAACTTCATACACATTACCTGAGCCAGGTGATCAAGGCTAGTATCACAATGAATACTACTGATGGTGTGATAAGTCATGATAGTTGATACATTTTGAGAATAGCTCTTGACCTCTATGGCCTTCTCCCACAAAACCGGAAACTTCAGTCTAATCATGAAAAAAGCATAAGATATAGTTCCAGGAGAAGCATTCTAAAACAAATAAACAAAAAACTAGCCAATTTTTTTCAGAATTGTCATCAAAATCAAAGAAACTCTGAAAAATTGTCACAGAGCAAAGAATGCTAAATAACATGAAGACTAAATGTAATGTATCTTGGATAGTATTATAAATGGGAACAGAAAAAAAACCGTATGAAAATAACAAGAGAAATCAGAATAAACTGTGGGGTTTAGTTAATATGATGATAGCAATGATAGTTTCTCACTTGGGACAAAGGTAACATATTATAAGAAGTTATCAGTGGTAGAAACTAGGTGTGTGTTATTCTGGAAATCTGTACTATCTTTGCGACATTTATTTGTAAATCTAAAACTGTTCAAATATTAAAAGGTTATTTAAACAATTTGTCAAATAAATTTATAATAAAAACTTTTATTTCTAAGTATGAATCTAACACAAAGGTACAGTTATCACACAAAAAATTTTTTGAAGCGCATAAAGACCTGAGCGATGAAGACGTTGATTCTTCAGATGGGTGAGAATAATCTATGTAATAAAACTTAAACTATTACCAAAGTAATCTACATCAAGGATCAGAAAACTTTGACATACAGGCCGAATCCAGTTCATAGGCTGATTTTTTACTGCCCCATGAACTAACAGAGTATATGTTTGTTTGTTTTTGCATTTTTAAAAAATCAGAAGAGAGAGAGAAGAAGGGAAGAAGAGGGGAAAAGGAAAGAGAGACTAAAGGGAGGAAGAAAGAAGGAAGAATATAAAAATGAGTTCACAAGGTTTTAAATATTTACTATCTGTCCCTTTACAAAAAAAGTTCATAATAATAATGATCACAACAGCATCTAATATGTAGTACTTACTAAGTGTCAGGCAATTTTATAAAATGTTTACTTGTTTTACATTTTTTGCTCCCTTCACAAACGCGACATTAAGCAATAGTCATATTACTCAACCTTATAAAGAAGGCAAAGTTCAGAGACAGATAACTATTTGCCCAAATTCATAGAGCTACTAATCCATGGAGCATAGATTCCAAATCACGTTGTCTTTCTCTTGTGTCCATATACTTATCCTGATTGGAATGATCCCCTCAACTTCAGGAGGGTAATTGGAAAATAGGATAAAACTTGAAGGCTGGAGTGTTGTCTATAATTATAGCCTGTTCTTTCTTGTTTTCCTTGCTTATTGTTTTCTCTAGTTGTGTCCTTTCTTCCAGAGAATGCTAAAGACAACGTTGAATGTAATGTAATGTAGCCCGACGTTAAATTTTCTGGTAACAGCTATGGCCAGTCAGAAAAGGACAAGTACTGCATGATTCCATTTATAAGAGCTGCCTAAAATAGAATCAGAGCATAGAATAGTGGTCATCAGGGACTGGGGAGAAGGTGACATGGGGAGTAGCTCTTCAATGGACATGAAGTTTTGGTTGTGAAAGATGATTAAATTCTAGATATATGCTGTGCAATATTGTGCCTATTGTTAACAATACTGCACTTTGCACATAAAAATTTGTTAAGAGATAGATCTTCCATACAAATAGTAAGGAGGTTCCTCTAAATATTAAAAGTAGATTGGCAGTAGAGGGAGTCTGCCTGGGGAAGGGCGGGCACACCTCATCAACAAGAGTAACTGCATAATGAACTTTTGTATGCCTAACACTGAATTGTATCCCATATCTTTAAAATAAAAGAATTAAAAGTTAAATATATATATATGTATATATATATGTATTAGAACTATCATATAACGCCAAAATCCTGCTTGGTATATATCCAAAGGAATTGAAATCAGGATCTCAAAGAGATGTCTGCATTCCCATGCTCATTGCAGCACTATTTACAATAACCAAGATATGAGAACTATTGTCACAAATGTCAATAGATGGTTTAATAGATAAAGGAACTATGGTACATACATGCAATAATATATCATTCAACCTTAGAAGAAATTCTGCCATATGCAACGACATGGATGAACCTGTAAGACATAATGCTGGGTGGAATAAACCAGTCACAGAAGTACAAATAGTGCATGATTCCACTTATATGAGGTCTCTATCACAGTCAAACTCACAGAAGCAGAGAGTAAAATGGTGGTTGCCATGAGCTGGGGGAAAGTGGAAATGGGAAGTTTATATTCAATGAGTATTAAGTTTCAGTTATGCAAGATTAAGTTCTAGAGATGTGCTGTATAACTTTGTGTCTATAGTTAACAATATTGTGCAGTATTTATCAAGAGGGTAGGTATATCATTTATTACATGTTCTGTCACAAAACAAACGAACAAGAAGGGGCATGAAAAAACTTTTGGAGATGATGGATATATTTATTACCTTAATTATGGCGATGGTTTTATTGGTATATGCATATTTAAAAAATCATCAAATTGCATAAATTAAACTATGCAGATTTTAGTACATTAAAAGTACCTTAAAAACTGTTAATCAAAAAGAGGAAGGAGTTCATGCTAACTACTCTTACCAAATTTTTTCAAAATAAAATTTTAATATTAAGACATTCCTCCTACGTTTGAAAAGATGAAGATTTGAAATTTGTATTACTTGAACTATCACTGAGTGGTGAGGCTCACACAGGGAGAAAAAATGCAGGTGGAAAGAAGAAAAGAGTGTAGGCATATGAAACTTTTAGTATATTAAAAACAATTGGACTATGATTCAGAAGAAATTTTGGGAAAAAGAGAACTAGGAATCTTAGAAGATTAGACGAAATTTAGAAAACGGACTGATAGATTAGTAGGATCATCCAATAATCCCTAGAGGAGTTTCTTCTAGAAATTGAAAGTTCACAGTAGGAAAGAAAAATTAATGTTTTTCTTGCATTTCCTAAAAAGAGACTAGAGGATTTTTCACTTTGAAATGACTTTTAGAACTTAAAATTTATAGCAACAAGATCAAGTAGTGGTACAACCACAGAATGTTTGATACTGCATTTGCAAACTAGGTAAAGATAAATCTCTGGGACCAGATGGTCTCTAGTCAAAAGTTTTGAAGGCAATTAAGGCTGACATTAAAGTTTCATCAATAAATTTAAACAGTCATTGAAAGTAATCACTCTCGTAGAACCATTCTAGCCTGAAGAGTGAGTTGACTCTCATACAACAATAAGATCTCACTGTAAACACTAGAATTACTATCTAGTGTTCTTCACTTTAGTATCAGAATAGATGGTGAAATCTATGAAGAGATATTGATGTCACTCACATTTAAACAAATATTTCTAAGAAGATAAGCAGTGTTTATTTCTTTGTGAAAACCTGATCTGTTTAATATGAAAACCATAGAGAAATGGACACTAGTTGTTTGAACTTGGATTCTATTTACCTAACATTTTTGTAAATGAAGAGTAGTCCACTTCCTAATTTTATTGCACAGTCTAATTTTATTGAACCTTCTGCAAGCCGGTTTCTTCTTTTGCTTTCAATATATTTATTTTCACTTACATTGAAATGCTTTCTTAGCTTCTCAATCTTAAATTTTATTTCATGCTTGTTCACTTTTGTCTTTTCTACAGATGTGAAATTCTGTTTCAAATCTTCTTGTAAATTTATACATTTAAATCTACTAAAAATTTGCATTTTTACTCAGTACTAGAAATGGTGGATAGAACAGTTGTGCACGTAAGAAGTTTGCTCTCTAACTTCAGATTTTAGCCAATGGAAAGGCGAATGTTAAAATCATGTCCGCTGTCTCATTTCCAGTGAGTCTTCATATTGTTTGACTCTGCAGTTTAGCAGATTCAGCCCCAATTTTGCTACATAGTTTTCTGGTACTGTCAACTGAAGGGCTTAAGAACAAAAATGTAAACTTTTTATTGTGCAGAGACTTGGGCTGTTTCCACCCCTGCCTGGACGTTTTGGACCCTATGTCAACAGAAATGCACTCCTTGCAAGAGACACCCTGATTTCCATGCCAATTCCATTACTACCTTACTTTCCTGTTAATTTCTATGAGCTTTATTTCTAAATATGACTTTAAAAATTAAGAAGGGTCAGGAAAAGTTACAAACTCCAAGTAAGGTCTGTGACTTAGTTAAAGTATATGTTACCAATGTAAAATTCCTAATCTTGATAGCTTGTGTTTATATAAGATATTTTTCATTGGGGGACGCTGGATATAGAGTCCCTGGAAACACTCTGTCATATTTTTACTATTTCTTATAAGTCTAATTTTATCAAAATAAAAAGTTTAAAAAAATAAAGGAAGAGAAAACAGGAGATACTTTCCTATAAAACCGGACTTCAGCTCCTCAAAATTGGGGTCCAATTTTATGGACAAACAACTGCCCCGTTTTGTTTTGTACTAGCCTGGGACTTCTGAATCTGAAGGCAGATAGAAATTCAAGACATATTTTTTTAAATACATTTTTCCAAGTGAGTTTTATTTCAGAAAGCATATCTTGGTTTCCTATAATACAACAACAAAATATACTAATTGTTCAATTCCTTAATGATCTCTTTATTACTTTTATAGTTAATGAAAAGGCTTCAAAAATCCTCATTATAAGCTGTTCATCAGTTGAAATTTTAAATATTTTTAGTGACTTTAAAATTTTTCATTTGCCTAGTTTTTGACTTGTTTTATATATTTTATTGTTTTTATGTTTTTTTTTTCTTTTGCTTTTGAGGACTGGGGAAGATTGTCTCAGAGTCTATAAGCAGATGCCATTTTAAGCCCAAAGTATCCTAAGTCTGGATGATATTCCTTATATGACCCTTTTTAGTAAGCCATTTTTCCCCCCAGAAATCATTGTTTGTTTCCGTGAGGAAGTAAATTGTGTTTGACCAGCTCTTCTATTGCATTCATTTCCAGAAAGAATTGAATTTGCTTCTGAACTCCGAACTCACAATGGCTAAACTTGGCAAAATGTATTTTCTCATCCCTACCCCCAAAGACCAAACACACAGAGTTATTTAATATAATGTGATTGTGACTGTTGGCTTAAAATAAAAATAGAGGCTTACAGCAACTACAACAGTATATTTTCCAGGGAGTTCCATTCGTATGTCTTAGGGTTAAGATAACACGATTAATAATGAAATATTATTCGCAATTTATTCCTTATTAGATCAATACTAATATATGTGGAAATTTTTACCAGATCTCAATGCGTAGTCATCGTTCATCAGTTTTTAATGAAATGGCTATGTGTGATTTATAATTTAGGGCTTCCAAAAATCACTATTGTCTTTTAAATGTGCTGAGGTTCACTGTGTTTATTAAGCATTCAATAGTATTCTTCAAGTCTAGTATGGTGTTCTCCACCTATCAAAATATTTAACTTATAGATAACATTTAGTAGACATTAAAAAATTAATAAAAATCTCATTATACTAAAGGTAGCCTATGGAGTAGCAATTCTCTATGACATTTTGAAATATCGTTGGGAGCTTTTGTTCCATGTTATCTTTTCAAGGCTGTTTACATAAATTTTGTTTTTGTAACAAAATGCCTTGGAAAATGAGATAGAGTCTCCATCTAAGACAGAAAGTAAATTTGTTCCTGACTAGAATATCAAAACGAATACCTTCCTCTTGAAGTTGCTGTTTTCCAGCAGACTATAATAATATTATGATTTTTTTAAAGTTTGGGTGGTTTCTTCACCGTAATACAAATCTATTGTGTGCACATCAACCACCTGTGCCATTTGCATCACCACTGTGGGGCCTGAGGGTCATGGGAACCAACGTAAACATAAAGCTCATGCTACGTGTTATGCTATGGGAGTAAAGTCCTTTGTCTCTTACCCATGAGTTTTGTGTCCTCTGACAGTATGTAGGTAACTCTGGCATACTAACTTGTTAGCCTTCAAGTAGAGTAAAATCTCATTCCCTTCAAAATCCCTGATACAATCATTGAGTGGGGAAGACACTATGACTGTGTGAACAGCTGGGAAGAATGTAAGGCCAAGGGAAGGACATTAGGAGTTAGCGGGTAAAGCTGCCAGAGAGGACCCAGCAGAAACAGAGAGAATGAAAATTTTCAAAGGGCATAAGTTTGATGTAGTTGGGTTCTAGAGTGGAATGGAGAGGAGGACCTCAAAGACACAAGGGTATAGCAAGGCTTAGAGTAAGGGGAAGGTCATTTCTGTGTGATTGGAGAAAAAAGGAAAAAGAATGACTGTGGCCGTGGAAAGTGTAATAGATAAAGAAGTAGAAAGTTGAGGAAAATCAAGACGACTGGTCACAATATTCTAGGTTGTCATGTTAACTGCTGAGAGGGAGTGTGATGGGAATTGAGAATAGAGAAAATCTGAGGAAAAGGGATAGATCTGAAACTGTCAGGAAGAGAATGGGATAGGCAGCTGCCTAAAGACAGACAATGGGATCGGTAGGTTGTGCTGAGTTTTTAATATACATGGTTATATGATGATCTCTCATAGAACTAAATTACTCTACATTTTAGAAGTTTACTTTCCTGATAAGGAAGAAGAATTATATTCTTTATTCAGTATCTTGGGATAAACCTTAAAGTCACCTATTTGTCCTAGATCCTAACTCATTCAGTGTACGTTCTTATACGTAGTTGATCACTGAGATGATGGACAAGCAACATACCTTCAACAGACTTACCCTTTGATTCTCAAATAAAAGTTGTGAGTGCCCTACATGTTCTATCACTTTTTTACTACTGGATGCAGTCCTTCCCCATCCAACTAGTTGTATTACAGAGTTAATCCACCTTCTTTTGAAATGATGTATTAATGAGGGGCCTTGGGCATGAAACTGATGCTAATTTGCATGGACGCCTCCGTTCCTTTTATTGTTGAAGACTAGCCAGACCATGTCACCAAGGAGCTGTGAGTGATGGGAACTTCAAAGAAGCACTTGGCAAATGCATGTCAGAGGAATTCTTAATAATAATAAATCCTCTGACAAGACAAGAGCACTTAAGTCTGATGGTGACAGTTTAGTTTACAGAAATAAAACCAGTGTTCTCTGCTCCATTTTCAGGGCCTGAATGGTTTTAATCACGCTTTTGGCAGGTGGCTACATCAATCCATCTCGTCATATCTAAATTCTGCCATCTTTGACTAGTCATCCATAGACTTATTTCTGAACTTCAAAAACAAATTAAGCCACTTTTAAAAAAATTTTTGTTCAGCAGCCATCGAAATGTTCTCTCATTTACAGTTTGAAAATGAATGAAACCACCAAGAAATGAAACAATGCTCTATTTTCTCCAAATTGGAAGCATAAAAATTACTGTCAAATCAACTTTCTGCAAAGGTTTATGTTTTCAGAAAGTGACATTGCTGGGGCAGTGGTTATGATGCTGAAATTTGGTAAATGGGTGGGCTGTCTACCTACAGTTATACATCAGGTTTTGTTTCCATTTGCTTCCCCTTTCCTGACTTTCTCAGGCCAAGATCATCTTCTTTCTTTGCTTCTCTCCAGGCAGCTCTACATTAATATCCTTTAAAAAAGTTGTACTGTATATACTTAAGGTATATAACAGAACTGATTCATTTCTGAATGATAAGAAATGATAGGTCAACGTACTCTGTGGCCTAAAAAGGTCTGGATTTGGAGAGATTCATTCAGTCAGTCAGGCATTAACAGACTCATTAAGCAATTATAGATTGCTTCCTATTAACAGCTTCCATTTGTTGCTACAAAATTATATAGCCGCACTGTCCAATACAATAGTCACTAGGCACTAGTCACATGTGGAGATATATATATATAAATAAATTATCTTGTTTATTGTCAGTCCAAATTTCAAATTCCTTGGGAAAGGACAGGTTATCCTAAGACATCTGCCCACACCTGTAACTGGATGAAGAAGGAAGAGAATCCTGCTGGGCCATATAACAGAAAGCTAGTTCTCCCAAACCATCATGTGTATATATATATATATATTTTTTTTTTTTTTTAGAAAGTAAGATTTATTGAGAGGAAAGGAAAGCTCCCACAGTGGGAGGGGACCCAAAGGGGCTGCCATTTTTTTTTTTCAGAAGCCTATTTAAATTTAAGTTAATTAAAATCAAATATTCACTTCTTTGCAATAGCTGGTTTTAGGTGCCCCTTTCCATCAGAATGTAATGATCCATTAAACCATGTTGTTCTATAACCTGTGTTTGAATGCATGAATTCTGTAATAGAAAAATGGTATTTTCCTTCTGTTGTAAACCTAGATTTTCCTCCTAATTCATATGCTCTCCATGATGGTTTGGGAGAACTAGCTTTCTGTTATATGGCCCAGCAGTATTCTCTTCCTTCTTCATCCAGTAACAAGTGTGGGCAGGTGTCTTAGGATAACCTGTCTTTTCCCAAGGACTTTGAAATTTGGACTGACAATAAACAAGATAGTTTATTTTCCAATGACTTAACTAGTGTTTCTACAATGTGGTTTGGGGAGTCAGAGGAACTGGATTAAAGAGATAAAGAAGAAACATATGTCATAAACCAATCATGAGAGGGACATGGAAGTCCCTGTAGTATTTACATCCAATTTTGTTCTGAGTCTTTTCTTTTTCCTTGTCCTTGAGTTATCATGAATTGCTATTGAATTCTCATATATGTTACTTTAAAAAAAGCTAGTTTGAGTAGTTTTCATTTAAAATTCTCATAATAAGCTATAAGACATGTTGCAATATTCCTATTTGCAGATGAGAAAATGTTGGGTTAAGTCTGTTTAAGAACAGAAAGATATGGATTCAAATCTATATGGTTTATGTGATTTGAAAACATGTCACATTACCATTATGCTATAATATTTGTATGGTAGAAGTCTGTGCTAGAAGCTGTGGGTAAAGGCACAGTCTTTGGTTGGATATAGTTTTAAAACATTGTGGGTCAAACTAAGAAAAAGAAACAGAGATTGAAGATATTGAGATAAAAAAAAAAAGACATGAGTTGGAAGTCAAGAAAAAGGGAATGGTCAACTGAGGTGAATACAACTAGGAAATTGAGTTGAGAACTGTAAAATGACCATTAGATTTTTTTGAATGCCGTTGTGGAAGAAGATAGTAGAATAAGCCAGAATGAACTGGGTGAACGTGTGAGGAGTAGGTAGAGCAACAGAGGCAAACACTATGAGTGATTTCTGCTAATAAATTTGGTTGTGAGGTCTATTGTATTCATTTTTATTTATATGCTGGACTTAACTTTCGAAGTACATCAATCTGGGTTGTTTGATTTCCCTTATATCCATCAAGGATCCATAATCACTGTTCAGTCAACAAGTAGAAAATTATTATTTAGACTTTTTAAATATATATATTATGTAGAGAAAATAAAGACCAAAAAAAATCTACCATCCCAACACTCAAATGCATTGCTTGTATTTTTGGTTTCCACTTCTCTTCTTAATTATAGATTTTCATCAAATTTATGGTTAAGCTACTCTCAAGATATAATTGAGGTATAAACATTTTCACTAATCATTACACCACACATTTACCTCGCTGTAATAAAACGTTCTTACATATTTTTAATGGCAGTATAATATTTCATATAGCTGATGAAACTAATATTAAAAAAGACTCATAATCCTTATCTTCACACACAAAACACAAAATTTATTTGCATATATCATAAGGAAACATTTTTAAAAATAAAGCAAATGAAGCAAATTCTCCTTAGTTACCTTCCCTTCTATTTTTGTGGATGTTATAAATTATTTTAAACTTGTTATAAATTATTTTAGAGAGATGCCAAAACTTGAATTATTTGCCTTTAAAAAAAAAAAAACCTGTACAATGAAAAAAACCATGAGTGCTTTTGAGGTTGCTTGATTACTGAATGGCTGTTTAGTTTATTCACTTTTTTCATGTAATTAAAAAATATGTAAGTATTTTACAAAGCTGGGACACTGGTTTAGCAGGATGTAATTAAGCATTATATTCTGGAGATAGACCTCAACTTTGTGGCATATGGAATGCAACTGGGTGATAAGAATTTCTTTATTGACTGCAGCATGTCACAGAGAACATCAGTATTCAGTAAACAAGTTCTGGGTAAATTTTATTCCACTCTAGGCTATTTTTTGTGAGTAAGAGTCAAAATATAGATCTGGATTCTACCTGTGGAAAGAGATGATGTTACTCTTTTATTTATTTTTAAAGATGATTAGTGTTTACATCTCATTAGTGTTCAACTTCTACTCTGATAATAAAAAATTTAGTAAGCAGAGGTTTGGACTCTGAAAGGCTTGATGGAATCCATAAAGGTAGAATCTTTTTAACTAAGGAAAGGATCAATGTTGGTTTTAAAAGTTTGATTTAAATAAATGTTTGTTTATCTGATAAGAGGTAGGATTATGTGATTATTGGGGATTTGTTTTACTCTGGTGAGTTTAAAAGCAGTGGTTTTCCCACACTAAAATTACTGTGACAATGATAATAGCAAACATAGAGGTGGTTTTTGTTTTGACTGTGACTCTGAATCTAGGCTCACTTTATATGCCCGTCTTACTGTTAAGAGAGCTATTTATTGGAATGGATTTAGGTGGAAAGCTATCTTTCTTCAGGGGTAGAGATTGCATTTGAGGCCACTGACTCTCAGAGAGTGAGGCAAATTGCCCAGAGATGGAGGATGAAGCACTGTAGGAATTACAGAGGACACAATGGAAATTCATCCAGCTTCGGGAATTCAGGGAGAGGTGTGTCCGATTTTCATTATGGCTTCTAGGCTGTTAGAGAGTTGTCCCTTTAAAATATGTCCAGATAGAGGTTTTGCCTGTAAGTGAGCATTCAGTCCTCTGCTGGTAACACGTAATTTCTTGTTTGACTTGAATCTACAAGTTCCTGTAATTCTCTATGTCCTTTAAAATGGAATCAATGTTGCAGCTTCCTCCAAATATAGCTCCTATATATAGAAGTTGGTTTGAAGACTCAAATTTTAGAGGAATTTTAAACAAATATGTGCTGAGGTGCAGAAGGTAAACATTCATGTGCTCGGAGGTCACTGGTCCTGCTACAATGTGGCAGGTGTGCTGAGGTTGAATGCAAATGTCCAGACACAGAGGGGTAAAGGAGGACATTTTTTTTTTTTTGGCTAGTCATCTGTGGCATTCTCTGCTTTTAAATATACAGTTGAGAAGAGAGCCTTTACCAACTAAAATTTCCCTTTTGGGATTCAAATTTAGGTGTGTTGAGAGGGAACACATGCAGCTCATTTAACTTTAGTAATTTCGTAACTGTGGCAAGTGTGTCAATCATATGGGAATTATATATCACTTGTAATTGAAGCTTTTCATTATGCCAAAAAGTACTTCAGTTTGATTATCTTAAAGGGGTTCTTTTCATTTCTGGATTCAAAGAGTTATATAATATGTTCAGTTAAAATTCCAAAGCAGTCCTTCTAATACCTTCTTGAAAAGGAAGAGAGGAATATCATATAGATGATCTCTGTTCAGTTAGGGCTGTGGTTTATGCGTAGGGGATCATTATTTATGGTAAATTCGCCCCTTTTATTGAGGACTGGTTGTTAATGAGGAAGTATTTTGAACTGCACATTCATTAGTCATTTACTATTTATTTCACAATTCTGAGTTGGAATGAAATTTCAGGTTGGATGCAAAGCTCAGTAAACCATATCAGAATGACAGGACACAGAATACATGAAATTATGCATGACTCTGATTCCTTAAAGGACATAAGGGAAATTACCACCGCCACTCCTGTTCAGTGAGATGACAGTAAAAATACTTGGCTTTGTTAGATTCCATCTCATTGCTGTCATGAGGGACAACGCTAGAGTCTGTCAGTTCAAGGCGATATGCTATATTCTTGGGAGCACAGTTTTTTTCATTTTATAGTTTTATTATTTTTCTTCCTTGCCTCCTACTTTGTTTTTCTTTTTAATATTCATTTCCTAGGACTGAAAATATTTGTATAGCTGGTGACAACTATGTATTTTAGAATGTGGAGGCATAGTATAATTTTTTATTATGAGCCACAGTAAAGTTTGCTGTAGATTTTAATTATAGAAGTAGTATAAATTCTAAAGGGACAAAATAACATTTTGGTTAGGAATAAGGATTCTGGGGATAAACTGCCTAGCTTCAAATTCCCATCTTTGTCACTTACTGAGCTTAGACACATTATTTAACTTCTTAGAGCCTCAATTTTCTCATGTGTAAAAAGTGAACAATAAAAGTATTCATATAGACTCTTATAAAGACATATGATTAAGTGCATAAAATTGTACATTTCGAAACTTTTCAAATTAATAAATAGGCTATATTGACTCTGGATCAGCTTGACTGGCCTACAGACTGATTGTCTTAGTTCTCTTAATCCTACTGACCTATTTTGTCTAAGACATCTGTAAACCAGACACTTAATGGGTTGTTATGGATAAAAAGTAAAATAAGTCACAGTCTTCTATATGATGGCCCTGATGGCATGACAGAGCCAGTCAGACTATCCACACCACTCGTCAGATTTTATTTCCCATGACATGGGCTTCTCTGGAACAACAGATGAATTGGACCAGTTCCCAAATTACTGTCCATGGGGTAGAAGGAGGAATAAGGTCAGTTTTAGAGTGACATCTATACAGTTTGGAGTAACACACCACAACAGCAGCCTGTGGTCAAATTTCAACCTTTTCTAATAATCTGTTCTTAGCTGTTGTCTTTCAAACCAACTAGTTTCTCTCCCAAAGTTGATATATTAGAACTCTTGGATTGATCTCTGATTGGCTTACATTCTCCCAGACAGAATGGAGTTTATCTACTTATGCTTATCTTGCTTAGGCAACCCAGTCTAATATACTAGAAATTTCTTCTGGTCAGGAAATGCTGAGCATAGGTGAAAACCAAAAACATGATGGTTAGGGTTATGGGCTCCAGAACCAGTCTGTGTTGCAATTAAGTCTGCGGTATGCCACTTTAAGCAAGTTAAGTAATCTTTCCGGAACTCAGTCTTTTCATCCCTAAAATGGCCATGGCTATAGTAATAGAAATGAAGAAAAGGAGGTGAAGTTAAGAAATATTTAAAAGATTGAAAATATTTGATGTAGGAGTGAAACAACCCTAAGGTGGCACACAGACTTCGATTGACATTGCCCACAGACTTCGATTGGCATCGCCAATCTTAAGTATAACAAATCGTTGTCAGTTTTTGTGTATTTATGTTTCTCTTTTATAGTTAGTTTAATTGGCAGCTAGAACATATATCAGGCATAGTTAGTCCACTAGAAAGATAAATGGCATGTTTTCTAGATAATTCTTTCAAGTAGTTTAGCTATGAAAAGGATAACCATAGTTAGCAGAGGATGTAGATTTGAAGGAATATTTTCTTTACGGATGAAATGAAGTTGAACAATACAAATTGTCTAAGAAAATAAGACAAAAAAGAAAAAGAGAATGAAGACGAAGAGAATCAGGATGACTGAAACAGCATAATACCTCAGAAAGCAATAGGAAAGGGTAGCAGAAAAAAAAGAGTAGAGTTTAACTTGTGGAGAATCCTCTTAACCTAAAATTGGAGGGAAGGAGGGAAGAACACACAGTTTGACTATTTTTTCAATGGCATAAGGAGGACATTTCAAAAGTTTTTATTCAATTTCCTTTTTTTTTCAATGGAGGAGGAAATATCATTTGCTAAGAGGAGTGAATGGGTAAGGCATATGGGATTTAAGAAAAAAAATCAATATTTAGAGGAATTCCTGAAGGAGTTGATAAAGAACTAACTAGGGACATATTGAGAAGGATCTGGCAAAGCTTAGAATTCAGATAAAACTGAATATTTCATAAGGCTGTAACAATATGATGAGATTCTTCTTATGCATTCAGTCAGCTGTCCAAGACCAGAAGAAGAGCGGCTAAGTGGTTGGGTTCATCCAAGCCTGGGACAAAAGGTACGTATATGAAAAAGCACAATAATAATGATAATGATAGTGGCAGCCCATGTAATAGTTTCTGAATCAAATACTGGGAAAAAGTAATTAATGGACTGAGAAGAAAATTAAAAAATAAAAACAGACAATGGGATACTCATGTATCCTGGAGGGATCAATGGCTACGGACTATTAAAAACCAGCCTTCCCAATTTATTTGCTGAATTTCATTCAATTCTATTTAGTTACATCACAATGCCTTGAAATATTGGAAAGAGTCTAGAACTCAAAACCCCTGTTCTGTTTTGCTAGCGTCTTTTGTAGAGTTTACTCTAGATTTTAATTATGGAAGTAATTAATTAAGGACGGGAAGTCAGATAATTCTTCTTGGCTAGTTCATTTATCCACAAGTTATAAGCATTTTCTATTATTGGTAGGCATTCAGTACATATTAGAAGAATACATGCATAAACAGAATCATCAGAGGTTAATGATAATGTTGATAGGAGTCACATTTATCCACAAAATATTTCTTTTTCTCAAATATGTAACTGTGTACTCTGTTGTTTTTTTAAAGAATTCAGAAAAAACTTCATGTTAGCTTACAAAACACTTTAGTATCGGTAATGTCTGCTTTAACTAACTTAAATTGACCATAACGTATTTTAAGATAATTTACCCTGTTGAGTAGAAGCGCAAAAGAATATACAAAGCAAATATTATGTACCGAACAATTTTCCTGTCTTATCTGTCTTTCTCTTAATTCTCACAACCATTATTTTAAAGAAGTATGGCTGCTCCTATCTTATAATTGAAAAAAAAATGAGGCTGAGGGCAATTGATTATAGTGACAGTTACAAGATTCACATTCTAGCCAATGGAATATGTGTGACTCAAAATTTCAGCTTCTCCTTTCAGTTCTTAAAAAGACTGAAAAAAACCTTCTGAAGGATAATGCAATTCACAACACTGTATTTCATAAAATCTAAGCATGCTGTGTTGTAAAAACGTTTATATTGTCTTCTAATTAGAAATTGCTCATTATGATGAGAGGATGGAGGAGAGAAATTAATGGAATATGAGATGATGTTTTTAAAAACTACAATAGTTAACCTAATGTGATATTGATGAAAGCAGAATGAAAATCTCACAGAGAGACTCCAAAATCTCTAAGAATTTTAAATTTGCCTTTTTATATGAGAGAGAAAATGATTGATTATATCAAAATCTCATTTGAATAATTAATCCGCACTGAGGAGACATCTAGAAGACCTTTTCCTCAACAAAAGACCCTATACAATTTTTTTTTCCTTAGATTAAAAGGTTATAAAATTGAAAAACAAGAAAGGCCTATGGCCAAGTTCAAATAAAAAATGTTGTTTCATTGATTTGTTATATAAGATTTTTTAAACTTAGTAATCAAAAGCATCAAAAATAAAGATAAGCAAATGAAGAAAATATTGTAATTGAATGAAAAATAAATAATTCATATAATTAAAATATAAACTACCTTAATCACTCAATAAAAAAAGTTGGATTAGTTGAATAATCTGATAGGAGAAATAGACAAAGTATCAAGAGCTAATTTAATAAAAAAGATTATTCATTAGCCAAGGTATACATCAAATATGTGTACCTCACTAGTAAGGAAATAAATATTTTAATTAAATTGGCAAGAATTTCAAAGTTATTAAAAAACTGTTACCAAAATTATAAGCTAATGAGCAATCTCATTCACTGTAGTTGGGAATATAAATGAAAAATATCTCTGAGGAATGAAATTTGTCAACGCCCCTTTTTTTTTTTTTTTTTTTTTTGGAATCAGAGTATCACTCTGTCACCCAAGCTGGAGTACAGTGGCACGTTCATGGCCACCCCAGCCTCGACCAATCCTTCTGCCTCAGCCTTCCAAGTAGCTGGAACTACAGACGTGTGCCACCACTTCCAGCTAATTTTCTTGATTTATTGTAGAGATAAGGTCTCCCCAATTTGCCCAGGCTGGTCTCAAAACCCTGGACTTAGCCAATCCTCTCACCTCCGCCTCCCAAAGGGCTGGGATTATAGGCGTGAGCCACCACACTGGGCCCTTATTGTACATTACAACAATTTTGTTTTCTAACATAGTAATTCATCCACGAATAATGATCTCATTGAAAAATATTCAAATTTGAGGAAATTATTCGTGGAAATTGCTATAGTTTGGATGCTTGTTCCCTCCAAATCTGATGTTGGAATTTGATTCCCAGTGTTGAAGTGAAGCCCAAGGGAGGTTTTGAGTACTGCAATAGTGGAGTCGTGGGCGGGCCCTTCATGAATGGCTTGGTGCTTTTCTCTAAGTAGTGTGTGAGTTCTTTCTCAGGACAGACTGGCTCTGGGGGCAACAGGGAATGGAATGGATCGGTTACTGGGAGACCGGGTAGTTATAAAGCCGGGATACCCCTCGGCTTTACTCTGGCTTCACTCATGCCTACCTTCCCTTTTACCTTCTCACCATGTTTTGACATAGCAAAGAAGCTGAGCAGATGCTGGCACCAATGCTTTTCTTACAGCCTGCAGGACCAAGAGCAAAATTAACTTCTTTTCTTTTTTTTTTTTGAGTTGAAGTCTCACTCTGTGGTCCAGGCTAGAGTGCAGTGGCATGCACACGACCACCCCAGCATGGACCTGCTGGGGTCAGGCGATCCTTCCTCCTCAGCCATCCAAGAAGCTGGAATTACAGGCTCGTGCTACCACGCCTGGCTAATTTTTTATTTATTGTAGAGCCGAGGTCTCACCAAGTTCTCGAGGCTGTTCTTGAACCCGCGGCCTCAGGCAATTCACTCGTCTCGGTCTCCCAAGGTGCTGGGATTACTGGCTGAGCCACTGAGCCCGACCTAACTTCTTTTCTTTATAAATTACCCAGTCTCAGTTTTTCCTTGTATCTATGCAAGAAAACTAAGACAGAGATGAATACTATTAAAAATAAAAACAATGGAAGAGAATTATTTTCTTGACATAAAAACATCATGTTTTAGGAGAGTGGCTAAGAAAATGATTTCATATATGAAGTGAGGGAAAGTCTGATTTTAAAACAGGATATAAAGTGGAGTCCTAATTTTGTTTAAAGCATATGTACTTAAACATTTTGAAAACATAGGAAAAGGAGAAAATACATTAAAATAATGGCAGTTCCCCTGAGTGTTTTTTTCTTTTATTTTTTACCCCATTGGTGTTTCTTATGTTCCTGTAGTGCCATTCATTACTTTAAAAATAATGTGTGTGTAAATGCTATACTCATTTAAGATCGCAAGTTTTTTATTAAAAGATATAAAGTTGTTTAGTAAACAAAATATGTCATCTTTATTTTAAACTCCCAACGTTTTTAGTTGTTTCCAAGTTTGCTGTGATGATATTCTGTCTTTTAAATGTCTTTGTCTTAACACCTAATACAGCTCCCGGCATAGCGTGAACAATCAAATTTGGTTTGGCAAATGAAGAAGTTCATATTTATATGCATAATCCATGGGAAGATTTGAAGCAGACATTTAGCCTAACTAGATGTTCTTCATTTAATTAGTATTCAGGAGCACCAAGAATATCGGGGAAGGATTTTCCTAAGCCATGATTAAAATACCAAAGTAGCCGGGCTCGGTGGCTCAGCCTGTAATCCCGCGCTTTGGGAGGCTGAGGTGAGTGGATTGCCTGAGCCCGCGGGTTCGAGACCCGCCTGGGCAACTTGGCGAGACCTCATCTCTACAATAAATCAAAAAACCAGTCGGGCATGGTAGCGCATGCCTGTGATTCCGGCTACTGGGAAGGCCGAGGCGGAAGGATCGCCGGAGCCCAGCAGGTCGAGGCTGCGGTGGCCGGGAGCGGCCACTGCACTCCAGTCTGGGCGACAGAGTGGGACTCCAACTAAAAAAAAAAAAAAAAAACCAAAGTAGAATTGCATATGTGGCCGTGATCCTCCATTTTCTATGGAATGTTCCATCGGTGCTAATTTGTAATATGTTGTGGGAAAAAGGGAAAGGTCAGTATCATCTTCAGTCATTTTGCAACACTACAATGACACTCTTTTAAGATACCATTTTTATTTTAGTTTTCATCTTGTGTGCTTTTCTTCTTCAAAGACTTTTGAAATTAGCCTTTACTTCCATTATCTAAACAAAAAATAGAATAAAATCAATTTGTGTTGAAGTTTGAAAACAGGGATGTGACTGTCTTGCCTATAAGTAATAAAATATCTCGGGCAAGACATAGTCTCATTCTAGTTCATAACCGTGAAACAAGAGAATAAAAAGCACCGCATCTAGATGTATTATTTCAAGTCACTAGTACTCTGTAAACGTTTTCAAATTGAGAAAATGGTGGCATAGTTAATTCCTAAGTGTTACTGTTTCATAATTACAATAGTCGATTGGAACATGACACTCTCAAAAAGATTCAAATGTGAATGGGATGCAATGGCACGGGCTTGTCATCCCAGCTGCTCAGTAGGTTAAGCCAGGAGAATCATCTGAGCCCAGGAGTTTGAGACTGCAGTGACCTGTGATCATGCCACTGCACTCAAGTCTGGGTGACAGAGTGAGATTTTGTCTCAAAAAGAAAAGAAAAGAAAAGAAAAAAATCAAATGTTAATTAATTTTCCTTTATAACAATTTTAATACCTAGAATAGCGCATATAGCACACACCCTTATTTCCAGATAGGAAAACTGACATACCAAAAGGTCAAATGATACATCTAAAATCCCCAAATCAATTAGTTCTGATGTTTAAATGGAATTTTGGATTTTTGGTTTTATCAAGTGGTTGTTTGCTCATAGCCTTAACGTTAACCCATGTAGTCACTATACGTGATTATGTGACTCCGTAGGCTGAAGTGGTAGCATAGGCGCAACAAACATATAACGCACTGTCTTACTGAATTATTTTAATAAGCATTTTTCAAAGCAAACTGATTCTTGTTCTCAACTATAGCCAACTAAATGGAAGACTCCTTTTGTCTTTGATGTGATTTTTGATACTGAGGTGGTTTATGAAATGTATTTCTTTCCAATGTCTGACATTCAAAATATCAAAGTGATTTTTTGAAGCTCCCTTTTCTTAAGTTCTTCCATCTTCATATGTTTTCAGTTATTATTTTCCTTTGAGCGATCCCTGACTATTGAAATCTAACTGTCATACCATCACACTAGTGGAGGCTTGCAACCTCAATCCTAGAATACTTCTGGGGCTACTGGGGCATTGTTTTCTTTAAATGTCTGGCTCCCTCTCCAAACTTGGAGAGGTGGATTCCCCCCCCCCATCTACTTTCTCAATAAGCTATTTTTCCTAATCTTAAAAAAAACAAAAAACACACAAAACTTCTGGGATTCCAAATGGTCTAATTTCCTTAATAATTTTCACATGATCATGAAGGATAGTGTCAAATAAATGTTCGTAAAATATTGTTATGGTCATGTTACTTCTCTGAGTAAAATCCTTAATAACTCACTAATATGATCTAATTAAAACTACTAGGGGAGGGAGGGGCACACATCATCAACAAGGGTACTTGCATAATCAACGTTTGTATACCTAACCCTGAACTGTACCCCATTTTTAAACACACACAAAAAATAAATAAATGTGTGCATATACACACACACACATATAAATAAAATAAAAACAAAAAAACCACTTTATTCTGGCAAAGACTACCTATAATTATTTTCGACAAAGACGCCAAAGAAACTTGACATACATTTCACTGCACTGTGCCAAACAAATTGCATTATCTTGGCAAGTATCACATATCACGTGTGTAGACTCTTTATCTTTATTTTTGCTCCTTCGTATCATCTTCCTCATTCACAGGAGGGTAACTTTTCTTTTTTTAAGTTCATACCGTTTGATTGAGCATTTTGATACTCAGAGAAATACAGGGGAATCCGTGTTTCTTCGTCCTTTTTCTGAATGTGTGTTGATCTCCAATGATAGTATTATTGTAGCAATTTGTGGCCCTGTCAGTAATCAGAATGACTGGTGATTAGTAGCAATAAATTATATTGGCTTAAGGAATAACTTTTTCAACATGGACACTCTATTTTGGGTGGTAAGAAATCCTCAGAGCTACCCTCTGAGAGCATATGGATACCAAAAGCAAAGAATTGGACATTTACTCACTATTGCCCAATGTAAGCTATAAAGGAGAGAGGGTTTGCTGTTACGCTGTTTCTGCTTAATTTTGAAAACATCATTCTAATAGTTGCTGTTTTGATATAAACTGGAATCATTTGGGGTGACTCCTAAAACATGCTATAATTATTAATGTGAACATAGTAAATAGCACTTCCATTTTATTCATGAAACCACAACACGTGACAAGTTAGTAGAAATTTGAGTGTTTATATTAAGAATCCATGCATGACATGATCATGTTCTTCCTCATATTCAATAGAACATTTCCGTGAAACTAAGGATTTTGCAGAGTGGTTAGGAATTTTGCAGTTATTTAAATTGTTTTCATTCCCTTCAAGTTTTTTTTTTATCTCCATGTATATTTAAAACCAGTGTAAGTCAGTTGAGGAAATAGAGGCCCTTAGTCAATGAGGGACTGAGATAAGGAGACATTATGCACCACCCAGGATGCAATGGATCTGTAACTCTCTTGCAAGCACTGACATTTTACCTATAGGTGGAAAGGTGGAAAAACTGGGAGTATTTTCTGCCCCCCCCGTAGGAGACTCTTAGCCAGTAGTTGACTGTATATTCTGTCCTGCCTGCAGGAGACCCTTAGCCAATAAATGACTAGTGTGGAAATATGAGAGGTCAGCTCACTTGCCTGGGGCTGAGAGTGATCCTGAAGCATAATTTACATCCTTGAGACTCTCTATGGTAGCCGGCTAAAATCTGGCTAATGATGAGACTTCCTGACTGCCTGAAATCACACCAGTGTTGTCTTTTTCCTCCTTTCTGGTTCTGCTTCTCTTACTTCCTTACCAGTGTCTTCTGGGAGCCCTTCCTTTAATAACATGCTTGCCCATGATGACTGCTTTCAAGGTTTGCTTCTGGGAAATCCACTAAGTCATATAGTAGATTAGCGACCGTCAAGTTTGGAATATGCTACTCAGATCAGCAGCAGCAGCATTACCTGAGAGTTTATTAGAAACATGAATTCTGGGGCCTCATCTCATATCCAATAAATAAAATTTCTAAGAAATATGTCCAAAATATTTGTGTTTTAAAATCTTCGGATAATTTTATACATGCTAAAGCTTAAGAAGCACTTGACTGCATGTATATCTCCTAACTCTTAGTCCAGAAATATTTTACAACTTTCTCTCTTCCACTCACGTCTTCCTCCCTCCGCCTTCCCTCCCTCCCTCCCCCTTCCCTCTCTCCCTCCCCCCTTCTCTCCCTCTCTCCCTTCTCTCCTTTCCTGTATGCTTTATTTCTTACTTGACTGCTTCCTTTCTTGATTGTTTACTTTTTAAATTTTTTTCTTTCTCCTCCCTCTCCCCTTCCTTCCTTCCTTCCTTCCTTCCCTCCTTCTTTCCTTCCTTCCCTTCTCCTTCCTGTTTATCTATCTTATCTATCATCAATCTATCTCATCTATCATTTACCTAATTATCTAGCTAGCTAGATAAATAAATAAAGCTACCTTTATTTATGTATTCGTCTTTTTAGATTCAGGGAGTACAAATGCATGTCTGTTACAGAGACATATTGCACAGGGGTGAGGACTGGGCTTCTAGTGACCCATTCCCCAGAGCATTAGACCCAGTAGGTAACTTCTGAACCCTAACTCCTCTCTCTCCCTCCCCACCTTTTCAGTGTCCCCAGTGACTATATTTTGATCTTTGTGGCTTCCATGCAGCATTTAGTTTTCTGTTTTTGAGTTAGTTAACTTACTTCCATGCAGGGAATGAAAAGTGATCAGGTTTTTTTTAATACTTGTTCTCCAAAATAAATGTTGAGCAGTTTAGATCATAAGTGATTATTGCTTACGAGTTCTTCTTCTTTTACTTTTAATTAAAAGCTTCTTAATTTTTGTCTTTTCTAATATTATTACATGTAAACTATATATCGTGATATAAATAAAAGCATTTTTTAAAAGTTTGAATTCCATTTTTTTACACAGTTTAAACTTTTGATACTTAAAATGTTTTAATCAGTATTTTATTTTACATAATTTAAGTGTTGTGCAGTTTATATTAATTGAAAAAAGTGTCCATACATTTTAATTATTTAAGATTATTTATAAGGGTGAATATACACAATTAATTATATTTACTTGTTTTGATTTGTTTGAAGTTGCCAATTAGGCTTCTAGTTTTTATGATGCTTTTTGTTTCTCTATTTGTTAGCTTTCACTGAATATTTATAATAGCTTTCACTAAGGAAAAGCAAAAAGCAATTGTTCTTTCTATTCTTTCTAAAACCTGGAGTTTCCAAGCCAGGTTGGAAAAAGAAATTGTCTTGGCTTGGAAAATGGAATTGTTTTGGGGCTTAAGGAATTTCTGTATTGTCGCATTTAGACCAATAATACATTAAATATAGCTCGATCAATCAGGGACAAGCTTGGTCTCTTCTCAAATGTAAACTCCTGGAACAATGAGAATTTCTGATTACAACTCAATTCCAAGCAATTTCCTGGGATAGTACGTATTTTAAATAAGATGCACCATGCATACAATTAATTGCAATTCCTGGGGTTCACAGAACCATCCAAGGGTGATGCAGATCACTTAATAATTGCAAGAATAATCTGTCTTCAGTGTGTTAGGTCACTGAGGGAGAGTTTGAATTTACTCTTCATTGCAATCAAACGTAGGAGACTAACAAGTTTTCCTCTGGCCATCTGGTGGGTTGTACATCAAATCAGTAATATGACTTCATTCCTAAAACCTCATTATTATTCAAACATTAGTAAGAAGAACTACACAAATCGCTTTAAACTGTTATTCCATGAAATGGAAGGTCAGGCTCAGCATCAAGAAGAAACAGAACAGTTCTTCATGAACGCTAGAAAGAAGAAAAGAAAAGTTGTCCTGCAATAATAGAAACTTCCCTCATGCCAATTGATGTTCAAGTGATTGATTAGGCATTATGACATGGTTGTATACCTTGATCTTTCATTCCTCATTTTATTTTACACTGTCCTATGTTTCAAATGTGTAATGAAGGTGACTTATTAATAAAATTGTAGAAAAATAAAACAAGGGGGGAACTCAGAAATGTGAACAAGAATATCATCAAATGCTTCTAAATGCATTTTATAGTAATTATTATTTGGGTTTAAAATATTACAGACAGATGACATATATGCACACAAATACATACACATGAGCAAATTCCCATATATTATTTTAATTTTTTTCTTCCTGACTTTTTTGTGGTAAATAGTGTTTTTTTGTTGTTGCTCCTCATTTTGTTTTGGTCTCTGCTTCCTCTTCACATTAATCACCAAGTAATCTGACTTCATGTGAATTCTTCTATATTTTTCTCTAAGTTCATACAATCATATACAATTATGTGTATATGTACACACTTATTCACATAAGCAAACATATTTAGGCGCTTGTCATTCTTTCTTAAAAATGTATTACTTTTGTGTCTTGCTTTCTATTGTTTAAAAATAGCTCACAGAAATGCTTCCAAACGATTTGGTTCATTTCTGCATATTCTTTAATAGTCGACGGTTCAAATGTACCATAAAGCTGTTAATCATCCCACTTACTGATGAGAATTCATTTGGTTTCAAGTCTTTTACAATTGCATTATAATATATACTCCAATAAACACCATTACACTTACATTTCAAATATAGTTATTAATTATATGAAATAGATACTTGGATTAGAAACACCTTGTCAAAGAACACATGTATTTACACATTTTATGAATTTTTCCTACTTGATTTTACAATTAACTATCACAATGTAAACTTCCACCAGTAGAGGTTTTGCCTTCCCCTTTTTCAGTGATAGGTTTATTGTGATATTTCACCAGAGTGAAATACTTGTATACACAGCATATTCCTGAGTACTAATCAGAACAACTTTTCATGTTTTTTTCATATTTTTGAATATTTAAATCTGCGTTCTTTTGTGATTGCCAATTCACATCCTTTATTCCCTTCCCTTTGGGTTGTTTGTCCTATTTTAGTCAGTTTATAAAAGTTCAGTTTAAATATTTTATAAATATTATTTGTTAGTGACAATAAGTTTTTCAAAATGATCATATTTTTTTAAATTTTTGTATAGTGTTTATACAAACTGTTTTCAATTATTTTTATATTTGAATCTATCTCTATTTTCTTTTACAGATATTGAATTTCAAGTCTTGATTGCAAAGATATTCCTTAGCACTGGATTATAAATATTATTTCAGAATTTTAAAAAATTTTCATATTTTTAATTTTTTTCTCTTCATTTTATTTTAAAGATGTGAGGTTCAGGTCAGGTTTAGGTACATATGTGGTCTAGGTATGGGTGAGGTTTGGGCCTCCCACTGGTCCTCAATTCCCCTGGTTTAGGATCAGATATCCTTACTAATGTTATGTCCTCCTCCCGCCTCCCCTAACAGAGTCCCGCTATTACCGATCCCTCTCTTGTAGTATTGTGATAAATGTACAGGACCCACTTATGAGTGAGAACATGTGGTATTCAATTCTTTGTTTCTGTGATAGATCACTAAGTATGATAGATTCTAAATTATTCCAAGTTACCATGAAGTCCATAATTTTGTCCTTTATGACTGTGTAATATTCCACCGTGTATGTACCTCATTTTTTTAATACAGTCCACTTTCGATGGGCAGTACGGTTGGTTCCATGTTTTTGCTATTGTGAATACTGCTGCAATAAATATTCGTGTGCAGGTATCTTTTTTGTAAAATGATTTGAGTTCCTCCAGGTATATCCTCAGAAGGGAAGTTGCTCTGTCACATGGAGGGTCAATTTCTAGATCTTTTAAAAATTGCCACACTGTTTTCCATAGAGATTGAACTAGTTTACACTCCCACCAACAGTGTAGTAGCATTCCCTTTTCTGCACATCCTTGCCAGCATCTATTGTTTTTTGATTTATTAATGATGGCCATTCTTACTGGTGTTATCTGATATCTGAGTGTGGTTTTGATTTGCATTTCTCTGATGATTAGTGAGGCTGAACATTTTTTCATGTATCTGTTGTCTGTTCGTATGTCTTCTTTTGAGAAGTGTCTAGTCATATCTTTTGCCCCCTTTTTAATAGGGCTTTTTTTTTTTTTTTCCTTTCTGCTCGCTTGAATTCCAGGTAGATACTGGATGTTAGGCCTTTGTCAGATATACAGTTGACAAAGGTGTTTTCTCATTCTGTGGGCTGTCTGACACCCCTCTCGCTTGATGGTTTTGTTTGTTTTGCAGAAGCTTTTCAGTTCAATGAGGTCCCATTTGTGTATCTTATCACTTATGGCATACTCTTTTGGGGTTATGATCAAGAATTGGCTTACCTATTCCTATGTGCGTAAGGGTGTCTCCTGCCTTTTCTAAGATTCTTATAGTTGAGGTTTTATGTTTAGGTCTTTAATCCATTTAGAGTTGATTTTTTGTGTATGGTGATTGGTTGGGGTCCTGTTTCATTGTAAAACTTTAAACTAAATTTTAGAAAAACATTTACCTTAAGTGTATTGGGTTTTTTTTTTCAAATTCTTTCAAATTCATTCTTTGACCCCTTAGCACTGTCATATTATTCATGAGACACGTTTACAAGGCAAAAAGATGAAATTCTTGAAGTGAAATTTCCCATCATTAAAAACTCTTGACTTAATACCAGGGTATTATTTAGAATTTGGAATTTATTATTGAATACTGTGTAAGATAAGGATATGGTTTTATATTCTCCTAGATAGCTAGCTACCTTTAATAATGACACTAATTAAGTAACTTGTATTTCATTATGTATGTATTGAATTGGAATCACTAAAGTTTCATAGCATATGTTCTCATATATATTGAAAGTTTATTTTTATGGTACTCTCATTCCAGTGTACTTCATTTTTTTTTCTACAACTTTCATATCAATTTGACAAAAGTCAATTGATGGTAAATCATGTGCACTCTTTTGCTTTGTTCTTTAGAAAAAAATGTCTTTTTCTATTTAGCATATTTATTATTTCTTAAAAACTTTAAGGTCATCTTATTTTCCCCTAAAACAAAAAAACGCCATCATCAACAAAAACCACTCACAAGTGATTTCCTTCACAATTATATCTAATTTGTAGTAAATTTGGTGAAAATAGATTCCAGGCAAGAGTGTAATATCACTTTCTATTTGTTCAAATCTTATTTATGCCTCTCAAAAATGATAGAGCTTTGGCCGTCACTTCCTCTGAATAGTCCTTATAAAGTTTATAAGCACTTTCTTTGTTTTTTTGGTTTCTTTTTTTTTTTTTTTGCAGTTGTGCATAGAGGATTTTTTAATTTCCATTTGCTTTTTTAGATAACTGTTGCTGGACTAGAGAAAAGCTAGTATTTTATCTTTTAATGTATTTGCCTTGCATGCTTCCAGCATACCAAAAGTCACTCATTAATTGTAATGGCTTTTCACTAATCTCTAAGATCATCACCAAAAATAGGGTATTATCTCTACTTTTCTGATGTTATTTCATTTTCTTATTGCATTCACTAGGTCCTCCAAAACATTGTTGATTTATAAAGAGAAGCTATCCAGCATCTCTGCCCACCTCCTGATATTACTGGAAATGCTTTCAGTGGTTTGACATTTATAATCATATTTGCTGTCAGTTTTAATGATCTTCTATTTTTGTTTTCTTTAGAGTTTTTATTATAAGTGGTTGCTGTACTTTATCAAATGCATTTTCATTTAATTTTCTCATTAATTTGTAGATGTAAGATTAGCTTAAAAGATTTTTTTTTTTAATCTAACAACCTCTGCAATCATGTAATGAGTTCCGCTTGGACATATCTATTTTTTGTATTTATGTATTCTATTTACTATTAGTCTTGGGCACTTTTGTAACTATGTTTGTAAATAAGATATGGTTATAATTTTATCTGTGTGTTAGTTTATTTCAAAATATAGGTCATTGAAGACATTTTAAGATTATATAGAAACAAAACAATAAAAAAATAAACATAGCAATTTTAATAACAGAAATAGTATTAACATCATGTTTTTATATTCTTCTAGAAATATATTCTTGAAAATATGATATTCAACTTTGTCTATTTCTAAGGTATGTTTCATTTGACAAATATTCTGTATCTTTTCATTATATTGCATATATGTATATGTCATGTGTATACTATATGCTTTTACATTTTTATTTTAGAATCGGTATTGTGTTCCATTTATGAAAACATTTTAAACTCTTCATTTCAGTCTTTTAAAAATTTCTTCCATTTTTCATGTCTTGTAAATAATACTGTTAAGTTTAATTATCAGGCCAAAGAGTATGCCCATTTAAACATTTGGGTAGATTGTGCCTATTTTTTAGCCCCAAAGTAGTATATGAGAGAGTCCTATCCTCTGAAATTTTAGATATGTGTGTATTTGTGTTTTCTTAGTTGTTTGTTTACTTTTTAAATTTGATCATTCACATATTTAATAAATATTTATTGAGCATCTAATAGCTAACATGACACTGTTTAAGCATCATTAGTGATATATATAGATAAGTATTGCTTAATTTAAGTAGATATACAGACTTTATAGATTTAAATACAGGTATAAATATAGATGTCATGTTATTTGAAAATTTCTTGTTCATATATTATTTTAAATTTTTAAAATTAATTAATTAAATTTAATTTTCCATTTTTGTTTTAGATTCAGAGGTACACATGTATGTTCATATTTTATTTTATTTCTCTCTCTCTTTTTTTTAAATCTGAAGATGTGGGGTACAATTCAGGGTTAGATACATGCATGTTCATATTTTATACCAGAGCTACCATAAGTATGGTCAGCAAACTGATGTAGGTAATTCAGAAATTAAGTTTAAACCTTTAGAAACTTTTTGGCAATTTTTTGTCTATGTAATTTAAATATAAAAAGGAGACTTGTATTTGTATAATTTAAAAATGAGTATGTTTCACAATTCACTTGTATTATATTTAACAAAACTGTATATCCATGACTAATTTAAAAAACACAACTACTGTCACCACAGATAATTTGAAAGATATTATTTTAGTAAGTTATATATTTTCACTTTTGTAAGCCCCCAAATCTTCATACCAGTGTAATATATGTATTACCCTACAATTTATGAATATTATAATAAATAAATTAAAAGTGTTACAAATAAATATAATTTAAAGAAATGGCTGTCCAATGTGAAAGTATTGTTGGAGATGATGGCAGGAAATACTTGTTAATTAAAATGAGGTGATTTAAGACAAAGTTTTACAAAAGTTCTGCTTACAGAGACATTGAAATACTGGAAACCATTGAGCTTCGACCAATGCAAAGCCATCACACACCCTGGGTCTGAACAGGAAGTAGTGGTTACTGGAAGTCTGTAAAACCTACAACATTAGGGTTTAGACACTTAATAAAAGTTACAACCTCTGGTCAAAACAAGTAGTCAATATCAAATCACAGACAACAGAGAGATAAAGGAATAAACACTTTTAATATCCTTCTGCCATTACCCTATATTGACCAAACCAATGAGAAGCCAGGGTGCAATTGAACCCTTTAATTCCACCCCAGGGCAAAAAGGAGAGAAGGCAGAGTATGTCTGTAGGGAAGAGTGGAGACTATAGAGTATATGATTTGTACTATTTGTGATAATATACAGTTAGGAAATTAAATATTAATTATAAAAATTTTTCAATCTATAGTGATTATTTCCACTTAAGTAACTATTTTTAGCATTATTCTAGAGCTTTTTCTGATTATTATTCAATAAAATGTTGATTATTGCCTATTTATATTTCATTGAATTAGTCAGTACAGTAATTAACTTTGCAATTAAGAATCTCATAGCTCACTTTTTGGTGGGACTGTTTGTTATTTTCCTTTTGGCACATTTGAATTCCTTGTAGACCCTGGATGTTAGGCCTTTGTGAGATATACAGTTGACAAACATTTTTACCCAGTCTTTGGACTGTCTCCCCACTCTCTTGATGATTTCTATTGCTTTGCAGAAGCTTTTGAGTTTATCAAGGTCCCACTTGTCTGTCTTATCGTTATGGCATGGACATCTGGGGATTTGATCAGGAATTGGTTGGCTATTCCGATTTCCATAAGGGTATCTCCTGTGTTTTCTAAGATTCTTGATGTTTGAGGTTTTACATTTAGGTCTCTGATCCATCTGAAGTTGGTTTTTGTGTATGGTGATAGGTAGAGGTCCTGTTTCAATTTTATGCATGTGGTCAGCCAGTTTTCCCAGCACCATTTTCTGAATAGGTTCTCCTCTCCCCAGTGGTTGGTGGTGGAGGCTTTGTTGAAGATGAGTTGGTTGAGAAATTGAAGTTTTGCTTCTGGAATCTCTATCCTGTTCCATTGGTCTGTATACCTGTTCTTGTACCAATACCAGACTGTTTTGATTATTGTAACTTTACACTAAGGTTTAAAGTCTTGAAGTGTGATACCTCCTGCTTTGTTTCTTTTGCTGAGGATTGTTTTGGCTATTTGTGGTTGTTTATGTTTCCATATGAATATCTGTACTGGTATTTCCAGGTCTGAGAAAAATGATATCCATAATTTAATGAGTATTGTGTTGAATCTGTAGACTGCCTTTGTTAGGATGGACATCTTAACAATGTTGAGTCTTCCCAGTCATGAGCATGGAATTGTTTTTCATTGGTTTTTATCTTATAGGATTTATTGCAGCAGTGTTTTGTAGTTTTTGTTTTAAAGGTCTTTCACTTCTCTGATTAGGAAGATGCCGTGGTATTTAATTTTGGGGGGACTATTGTGAATGGGATTGAGGTTTTTATTTTTTTTTTTATTTTTTGGGGGGATTGAAGTCTCACTCTGTCACCCAGACTGGAATGCAGTGGCAGCTCCCAGTCACCGCAGCCTCGACTTGCTGGGCTCCGGTGATCCTTCTGCTCAGCCTTCCAATTAGCTGGAACTACAGGCGCATGCTACCACGCCCGGCTAATTTTTTTGACTTATTGTAGAGACAAGGTCTCCTCAAGTTGCCCAGGCGGGTCTCAAACCTGCATCCTCAGGCTATCCACTCACCTTGGCCTCCCAAAGTGCACAATTACAGGCTGAGCCACCAAGCCCAGCCGGATTGAGCTTTTTATTTGTTTCTCTGCCTGTTTATTGTTGGTGTATAAGAATGCTACTGTCTTTTGCACATTTTTTTGTAGCCTGAGACTTTGCCAAAGTCCTTTATCAGTGTAAGGTTTTTGACAGATTTTACTGGATTTTCAAGTTATTGAATCATATCATCAGCATAGAGAAATAACTTAACTTCTTTTCCTATTTGGAAACCCTTGATTTTCTTCTCTTTTCTGATTGTTCTAACTAGGATTTCCAACACAATGTGAAACAGGAGAGGTGAGAGTGGGCAGCCTTGTCTTGTTCCGGTTTTCAGGGGAAATGTTTCCAGTTTCTGTCTGATTAGCAATATGATGGCTGTGAGTTTATTGTAAATGGCACTTACTATTTTGATGTATGTTCCTTCAATGCCTAGGAGCTCAAGTGTTTTTTATTAAAAAGCAATGCTGGATTTTATCAAAATATTTTTCTGCATCTAATGATATAATCATGTGGCTCTTGTTTTTACCTCTGTTGATGTATTTGATTACATTCATGATCTTGAGATGTTGAACCAGCCATGCATCCTGGGGATGATACCTACGTGGTCATGGTGGATGATTTTTGAGATGTGTTGTTGGATTTGATTTGCTAGACTCTTGTTGAGAATTTTTACATGTATGTTCATCAGATATGTTGACTGTTGTTCTCTTTTTTTGTTGAATCTTTACCTGGTTTTGGTATCAATGTGATGCTTGCTTCATAAAATGATTTGGGGAGAATTCTGGCTTTCTCAATTGCCTGTAATACTTTCAATAAGATTGGTATCAGTTCCTCTTGTGTGTTTTGTAGAATACCTCTGGAAAGTCATCTGGTCTGGAGATTTTTTTGTTTGTTTGTTTTGTTTTTTTTGTAGGTAGTTTTCTTATGACAGAGTCAATTTCCTGGGTTGCTATTGGTCTATTTAGTGTCTCAATGTCTTCATGTTTCAACATGGAGGTTGTGTGTTGTCAGAAAGTCCTCCATTTCATTTAGGTTATTGAGTTTGTTTCCATACAGGTATGCATAGTAATCTCTGATAACCTTTTGTATTTCTTCAGGGTCAGTTGTGATTTGATCTTTTGCAATTCTGATTGTGTTTATTTGGGCTTTTTATCTCTTTTTCTTGGTCATTCTGGCTAGAGGTCCACCAATCTTGTTTATTCTTTCAAAGAACCAGCTTTTTGTTTTGTTGATTTATTCTATGATGTTTGTCTTCTATGTCCCATATTTGGGCTTTTACTTTGTGATCTGAATTTTTCTGCTAAAGTTAGAGTTTTGGTGGTCATGTCTTTCCAGCTCCTTTAGGTGATTTGTTAGACTGTTAACTTGTGATTTTTCCATTTCTTGATGTGTGTTCATAGAGATACAAATTCCTCTCTTAGTCCTGTTTTCATGGCATCTCAGAGGCTTTGGTAAGATGTTTCCTCATTTTCATTTATTTCCAGGAATCTTTTAATTTCTATGTTGTCCCAGGAGTAGTTCAGCATCATGCTGTTTATAGTTGAAAGGAAAAAAAAACAAACAGCCTTATTAAAAAGTGGGCAAAAGACATGAATAGACACTTCTCAAAAGAAGATATATGGGCAGCCAACAGACACATGAAAAAGTGTTCAACCTCACTAATCATCAGAGAAATGCAAATCAAAACCACACTGAGATACCAACTAGCTCCAGTAAGGATGACCATCATTAATAAAACAAGAAACAACAGATGCTGGAGAGGATGCAGAGAAAAGGAAATGCTTCTACATTGCTGGTGGGAATGCAAACCAGTTCAACCTCTGTGGAAACAAAGAACAGAGTACCATATGTTCTAACTCATAAGCAGACCCTGAACATTTAATAATACTATAAGAAAGGGATTGGCAGCAGCGGGATACTACCAGGGTGAGATGGGTGGGGGAGGACACAATATCAGTAAGGGTACCTGATCTCAAGTCAGGCAAAGTAGGGACTAAAGGGAGGCCCAAACTTTACCTGTACAATGACCACTTGTATACCTACTCCTGAATTTTCTAAATTGTATGCCACATGTTTAAGTGAATTAAATTTAAAAAATTATAGAAAGCAATAACTTTGCTTTTATAAACAATTCTTATATTCTTATTAAAAGTGGGTTCAGGACCCCCAGTTGAAGTGGGAACCAAAAGGAGGCCTAAACTTTACCTGTACAATGACCACTTGTATATCTAATCCTGAATTGTACCCCACATATTTAAAATAAAAAAAATTCAAAATTCTCATAGCTACATTTTTATTTATCTGTATTGTTGAATTTTTATATATTCTAGATACAAGTTCTCTATAAGATATATTACTTGAAAATATTTTTCCCAGAACTTTGACTTGACTTTTTCTTCTTACCACTGCATTTCTCAGGGCATAGTTGTTTAACTTTGACAAATGACAGTTTATCATTTTTAAAATATAGTTTGATTATTCTTTTTAAAATATTGTGATTACACCATTTATATTTACTCTGATTATCAGTATATTTATAAGGTCTGTCATTTTATTATTTGTTTTATCTTTACTGTTTCTGTTCTTTTTTGAACTATTTGTATATTTTTATAATTTTTAGTGGGTGTTTTACTAATTGTATGATTATTTTAGTAGTTATTCTAGAATTTTCCGGTTTAAGTGTTCAGCAGTTTGATTAGAATATATCTTGGCATAGGATTATTTGAATTCACCTTATTTTAGATTATTTTAGTTTATTAAAGTTGGAAATTCATAATGTTTACCAGATCTTGGAAGTTTTCCATCATTATTTGTTTAACTATTTTTTTCTGCACATACACTTTTTTTAAAATTCCTGGGACTGCAATAACACAAATATTAAACTTTTGGTATTGATCCATAAGGCCATAAAACTCTATGTTCATTTTTTTCCTCAATCTTTTTTCTCCCAGTGATTTGGGTTGAATAATTTATATTGTTAAATTTTTCAAGTTTTCTGATCATTCTCTGTTTAAATCCTATTCTTCTATAAAGTCTGCTTTATTATTTTTAGTCTAACATTTTTATTTAGCTATCATTTATATTTTCTGTTATTCTGCTGAGATATGCTATGTCTGTATTTATTTCAGCAGTGTTACCTTTACTTTCTGGAGCATACTTGAAATGACTATTTATAGCCTTTGCCAGATAACTCCAACCTCTGTGTCATCTCAGAAATAGTATCTGTAATTGCATTTTTTAAAATTAGAAGGTTTTAAGACTTTTATGATTTTTTGTATGTTATTTTGGATTCTTTCTTGGATATTTTAAATATTATGTTACGAAACCCTAGGACCTGTTTACATCATATAAAGAATGCTGATTCCTTTCTATGTTTGTTTTCTCATGCATATAGGAGCACACTCAATGGCCAATTGGCATAGATTTTTAAATAGATCTATTTATTTTTTTAACCAGGCCTTCCAAACTTTTAAAAAGCCAACCCACCCTTCTTTCTGTTTCTCCACCACAGTAAATTCCCTGAAAATCTTTATACCAAGTATTCCAACTTTTGGGACTGCTCTCTCAGTAATTCCACTTCCTAACTTTTTTTTTTTACTTTTAGATATCAGCTTCAATACTATTATTAGTATTATTATTTGGAGAAACCTTTCCTGACCACCTGAAAATATTATTATATCACAAATTCTTATTTATTTACCTTATTAGTTTATGGCACAAACTACAAATGTTTTATCTCAGCTATTATTATTTTTTGGCTATCATATTTACGGTAAGCAAATCAGTCTTTTCACAATAGTAACTGGCACATTGCAAGTGATAAAGAAACAAGATTTTACTGAAGGAATAAATCCGCTAAATGCAGCTAGAAATTCTTTAATTATTCTATGTCAGATTCTATAACAGTCATAGTCATGATATTAACTTTTTTAGCTGATTTTTTAAATGCATTTTTTAGGCATTTTTGGGGAAAATTCAGTACAGGTTATCAGAGTATGATCAACCAGGTATAGCTAAATTAGAAACAAAGAGTTTAAAATAGAATACAGAATAAATAAAAGATATTGTTGATTACTAGTTAGGGAGCAACAAGTCTCAAGAGTTAATATACATCAGGTGAAACCCAAAAAATAAATTGGAATTTAAAAAACACCAATGTTTTAATTCAATAATATGATTTGTACTTTTTTTAATGAAAAATTTTAATATAAACTTTTTCCTACAGGCAAACTTTTTAATGAAAAGATCAAGCAAGTTACCTAGGAGAATCCTACTGTAGTATGTTTTAGAAAATATGAGAGCTCTCCATTTCCTACAGAAAAAAAAATCTGTACCTGTGTTTGTTAGAACTCCTTTGGCTGCAAGTAACAGAAGCTCAATGAGCTAGCTGAAGTAAAATAGAAGATGTATCGACTCTAGTCGCCTCCATTGATGGGAGGAAATGGAATTAGAGATGCTTGGATACAAGGCTTAAATTTAGCCTTCCAGTCTACATCTCTCATGTTTGCTTTCTTCTCAAAGCCAGCTGAAACTGTCTTAGTGTAAAAGAGCTTTACTCCCACGCAGAACCACTTTATCACAGCTTTTTGTCAAAAGACAAAGACTGCTGTTTTCTATCAAGTTTGGAATCCTTGGGAAAGGGGCTAATGCCCAGTTTGGATTATCAACCAGTTCTCAGGGTTCTAATTGTGGCCCATGGCAAAAGATTCTAAGTTTGAACCTGTCTGGGGATCAACCACTGTTGTATTTATGGAGTAGGCATCATTGGAGTAGACAACTCTAATTTTTTTTAATAAAGCAGAGAGAATAAAGTTTCTGGGCATGGAGGAAACCCAAACGACCAAAACAACTAACACCATCTAGCTACCACAGTATTCATATATTAAGTGACTATCTGTGACAGATATTTCGATGTACAATTGTATATACATTATTTTTCTTAAAATAACTTTATCTTCCAAACTAAATAATTTTATTTCAATTTTTCAGTGAAGAGTCTGAGGCCCACACATTAAATAATTTAAGATCCAGTAGTAATGAAGCAGAAAAATGGAGACCTCAAGTCCAATCTGAATCCACAGCTGCTACTCTTTCTGCTACACCAGAGCCACTCAACATTGCCGCTATAAATATTTGGGGCCGGATTAGTCTTTGTTGTGGGGCTATCTGGTGTACTGTAGGATATTTCACAGCATCTGGGCCTGTACTCACTAGAAATGAGAGTAACAACTCATTTTACTCCTGACCTGCACAGTTGTGAAGATCTAAAATATTTCCGGGCACTGTCAGATGTCCTCTGGGGGAGAAAAATCACTCTGCTTGAGAACCACTGACCAATACTATTGATTGTTAGCATCTGTTCTATGCACATAAATACTCTGTGATGCTCCATGGAAAAGAAAAGAATTCTCTGTAAGCAAACATATTAAAAAGGTGCTATACATACTACGATAACTTCATGGCGTAGTACATTGTGCATTGGTGCACTGATGTAGTACATTGGCATAGCAAAAGCCTCTAATAAATCCTGCATAATAAGACCTATCCAATTTTTATTTAACTGAAGTATTGTCTAGTTGCTGAATCACCCATCAACTGACATTGAAATTCTGTGATACTGTGTTGCCTCATTCATCTTTAGCACGATGCCTTTGTACACTCTATTAAGCCCTTTACAATATGTTTTTCAAAAAACATTATTCTCTGAAAGGAATTTACATGCTTTGTCTTTATAAATGTTTTATTTCTGCCCATAAATGTCCTTCCTCTTTGCCGTGATTGGTAAGCTTCCATCCATGCCTAAAGCAGTTACGTGAAATAGTCTCTGCTCAATGTAAACTGTCTCATCTTCCCCTCACACAAATTATTTTACCTTAGAGGTCTCCAAACTTTTGACTCAATTTTTAGCGTATTAATTTTTTTGTTCTTCCAAAATGTATTTACTGAATACATTCTCTTTTGCTGACTAATATAATACATGGTTCTTATACTCACAGGGCATATAAGATAGTAGTGGTGGAAAGATACACATTGTTTTAGAGGAAAATGGATTGTTCCATAGCAGGAGAAATAGCCTAGGATATGGCAAGAAAAGGCTTACATAAAGGAGTGACAGTTAAGCAGAGTCTATCAGGAAAACAAGAATAGCGGAGATGGAGACATGGGATCCCAGGCAAAGGAAAAACATAAGGAAGGGCTCAAAGGCAAAAGAAAACATGATTCATTCATGAACCTGAACAACAACAAAAAACCTAGGAGGAACTGATCATAAATTTTGAGCATGAGAATAGAAATTTAGTATAGATGGTGTTATTTTCTTCTTCTTTTTTTTCTTTTACCTTGTTATGTTCAGCTTGACATTACAAACTGCAGTTTTCATGTCTGCCCCTGTGGCTTGTAGAGTGCCAGACTCATGCTAGTTATCAAAAAAGTATTTTCTTAGTAAATTGGCCATTATATTCTAGGTATTCCATGGAATCATAAGAGACATACGCTATATGTCCCTGTGTCTATGGAGGATTTCACTTCACTGGTAGAACATCTAAAATTGGAATTGCAAAATGCTTTATATCAGGGTTTCGCACTACTTGAATGTTCTGACTCAAAGGTATTTTATGAGGTTGTGTGATATGCATTATTAAATTCCTTCTCTATACTCTCACCAATTAACTTTTTAAAAAAATCTTCTTCACACCTAAATGGAGGCTATATACGCTGAACAAAGTCCATATTTTTATTCTGTTCAGCAACTTGTGGTGTCAAATGCCTGAAAAGAATATTGAAATCATGAGTTATGAAGGCCAAAAAAAAAAAAATCATTCTTAATGCTCAATCAATGATAAATCAAGGGAATACTAACTATAAATTCTTTTATTTCTCCATTAACTTGGATTTCTGGCTCATAATTTTATTCCTACCAATTCTTTTCCAATCCTTGTTTCCTGCAAATAACAATAAAAGTGTTTTAGAAGTCAACAATTCATGTATGAGTTTTATTGTGGTAAATTTACTGTTATTTCAGCATTTAAGTTTCTATCTGATGCCTTAAATGTGAACACTGAATCTTTACAGTAGACCTACAATGTAATAGGTAGTATATTAAACTTATTATTCAGTCTTATAATATTTATAGCAGCCTGGTATAGTGGGTTCTATTATGATACCAATTTTGTAATTGAAGATACCAACTTAGAGTTCTTTAGTGTTTTTTTCCAAATCTAGACCTGTGAGCTCGGACATTGTGGACCTATGGGCTTCTGATTCTCAAGTCATGTTCACAATCACTGCTCTATGCTGCCAGTTTTAGCCATCATTGTTTAGTCCGTATATTAAAAATAACGATTTTAGTGATATCAAACAAGTTCATTCTAAGTTACCTAACAAGAATACAACTTACTCCACAAGGCCTTTTCTTTTGAAAAGAGCTCTGATAATAGTTATCAATTTCTTCAAAGTCTGTCTGAATGCAGAGCATCGCATATCTTATGGCACCTGTGTTTGTGTTAGCATTCTTTCAAATCCATGGTGACTCCTTCATATTCAGAACATGAATTTATAGCCCCTAAGTGTTTTTCCTCCTTTTTGGTCACAGTCATCAATGTGCATCATTCTAGTTAAGAAGTGAACCAATGTACACTGGAAA
>CAUYQG010051561.1:0-17939 GCA_963574415.1 Tarsius wallacei | reverse complement strand
GTAAACATCCAATAATCGTATGAAAAGGTATTAAATCTCACAAGTAATCATAAAAATGCAAATTAAAACCACAAAGTAATATCACTATTTCACCACCAACCAATCGTCCCTAATCACTCTATTTCCATTTTTTCTTTTCTTTTCTTTTCTTTCTTTCTTTTTTTTTTTTTAAGTTAAAGTCTCACTCCATGGCCCAGGCTGGAGTGCAGTGGCACGCACACAGCCACCCTAGCGACAACCTGCTGGGCTCTGGCGATCCTTCCGCCTCAGCCTTCCAAGTAGCTGGAACTACAGGCGCGCGCTACCACGCCCAGCTAATTTTTTGATTTATTGTAGAGATGAGGTCTCGCCAAATTGCCCAGGCAGGTCTCGAACCCATGGGCTCAGGCAATCCACTCACCTCAGCCTCCCAAAGGCGCGGGATTACAGGCTGAGCCACCGAGCCTGGCTACAAGTTGAATTTTTAGAAGTAAAATTGTTTGGTCATAGGGTATGTATATCTTTTACTTTATTTATGTATGTGTTTGTTTACATGAAGATATCACTCTGTTACCCAGGCTGAGGGCAGTGGCATGATCACGACTCACTGTTGACTTGACCTCCATGGCTCTGGTGATCCTTCCGCCTCAGCCTCCTGGATAGCTGGGTAGCTGGGACTACAGGTACACATCACCACACCTGGCTGCTTTTTTATTTTTTTGTGGAGATGAAGTCTTGCTGTGTTGCCTAGACTGGTCTCAAACTCCTGGGCTCAAGCAATCCTCCTGCTTCAGCCTCCTAAATTGCTGGGATTACAAGCATGAGTCACCACATCTGGCTTTTCTTTCACTTTACAAGTTAAAAAAACAAAAACAAAATCGACAAAAAAACTACTTTCTAAAGTGGTTTTAACAGTTTACACACCACAGTAGTATATGAGAATTCCCCTTGTTCTCCATCTTCATCAACAAACTTGTTATTGTTAGACGTTTACATTTTAGTCATGCTGGTGAAATGTGTAGTGATATTACTTTGTGGTTTTAATTTGCATTTTTATGATTACTTGTGAGATTTAATACCTTTTCATACGATTATTGGATGTTTACATATGCTCTTTTTCAAAGTACTAATTCAAGTCTCTCTCACAGTTTTATTTTTTGTTCTGTCTCTTTCTTATTGATTTATAGAAGTTATTTATTCATTATTTCACAGCCCCTTTGTTGATTCTATGTGTCACAAATACCCTCTTCCACTCTATCAAATGCCTCTTCATTCTCTTAATGATGCTTTTTTCTTGAATAAAGTCCTTATTTTTAATGTTTAATCTCTTCTGTGATTATCAGGCCCTGCTTAAGGAACATTTCCTCACCCCAGTGTCAGAAAATATTCTTCTGTATTATTTTCTAGAAGCTTTGCTGTTCTGCCTCTCACATTTTGTTCCACAATTAACCTAGAGCTGAAATTTTAATCCATTATGGCTCTGATTTACCATTCTGGGGATCCCAGCATGGACATACCTCTCTTGCTCTGCCCCACTCAATGGCTTTAGGACTGAATTGTTTAGGAAAACAAGAGAAAGCAGAGAAAGAAAGGAATTGGGAAGGGAAAGAAGAAAAGGAAAAGGAAGAGAAAATGAAAAACAAAGAGTTTTGAATTTTAGCTTACTCTTAGTATTCTTGCAATGTGGGTTTAATATGACCTTTGAAGCATAATGTGATAACTTCATTGTACAATTTAAACTAATTCTAACCATAGAAAATTGATTTTAGAAATATAATCAAGAGTGAGACTGTAGAGATAAGAGCAGTGTAACAAATGATAACAGTGAACAAGTAAGATTTTTTTCTTTCAGCAGTGGACATTCTTTATTTTGCTTTTGGAATAGTAACATTGTCTTGTTTTAGTTTCAAGTATCAGTCATTTCTTAGCTCCCTCAAAATTATCTTGACTTCCTCAACTATGTATATTTAAAGAATCACAGATCACTTATGGTTTTAATGCCCCTAACTACAGTGTCATATAGGAAATTACCTTAACACCAGCGATAACACCCAAGTGCACTACCTGGCAATATCTCCCAGAGGTCACAGAGCAGAAGGGCTTAGGATCCAAAATAGGATGCTTAAAGCACACAGAAACAAGCCAGGAAAAAAAATATGGAAGAGATGGGTAGATGTATACTTAGGATAGAGTGCAAGCAGGTACAAGGAACACACACCCAAATTCCACACAACTCAAATTCCACTGGCATTCCTATGTTCTCTCTCTCTCTCTCTCTCTCTCTTTCTCTCTCTCTCTCTCTCCCTCTTTCTCTCCCTCTCTCTCTCTCTCCTGCATCAGCCTTTCCTACTAGTGGCATGGTGATGATGACCAGAGTTGAGGTCCATGCACGGGAGCAAGGGGACAGACAGAGCCTGAAGCCAATAAGACACATTTGTTCTCTGAGAGAAACTCAGAGGCAAGTACAATCAGCCTTCATATCCATGTGTTCTGCATCTATGAATTCATCTAACCACAGATAAAAAATATTCAGAAAAAAAGCCTATTTAGCAATAAAAATAATATAAATACGAAATAATGCACTATAACAACTATTTATATAGCCATTTCATTATATTAGATATTATAAGTAATCTAGAGATTATTTAAAGTATATGAGCAGATGTGAGTAGGTTATATGTAAATACTATATGATTTTATATCAGAGACTTGGGCATCCCCAGATTTTGGTATTCTCGAGGGTCCTGAAACAAATCCTCCATGGATACTGAGGACAGGTTGCATGCGTACCTACAGCTGAGGTTACAATTAGATCTTGAAAATCCATGGATATTATCTGCATTTCTTCAGCAGAGTAATGAAGGTCAGAATAACACTGTACTAAAGGCTCTAACGATAGTTGATTTGGAGATGGCACATCTGTCATCCTAGTAGAGGCAAGATCTGTGCCTGAAGAAAGTTATTTCCATCTCTTCTATCCATAAGAACATTCTCATCTGTTCCATCCTTTTTATCACAATGTCTTTCTCGTTGCCCACTTGATTGCTATCCAATATTACACACAAAAAAGTGGTAACATTGAGGATTTGCTCTATGGAAATTCTCTTTACAGATTATGTATAATGGCTTTTCATGGATATTTTGGTATTACTTGTGCTTTAAAAATTATTGTAAAAGGACAGGGTGTAGTGTCTCACACCTGTAACCCCAGCACTCTGGGAGTCCATGGTGAGAGGACTGCTTAAGCTAAGGAGTACAAAAACAGCCTGGGCAACATAGCAAGAACCCATCTCAATGTGTAAAATTAAAAAAAAAAAGGTATTGTAATAGTAATGCTTTTTAGTTAGGGCTCACTACCATCTTTTACACAACTCCATTACCAACATATGTCCATCCATAATAATGGCCAGTAAGATTATCTAGAAGATGATCTCCTGCTTATTCTAGAAAGTTACCTGTGGGGAGACCCATCTGCTTGGAGCTACAGCTGAAGTTCCATTCCATCTGATTGAGGCATTAGTACAGTATGTGCCTTATGGTACTGGCACAGGTGGCAGCCCAGTCCATGCCCAAACTACCTGGTGAGACAGGCAGTTAGTTAGAGTTAGCCAGCCAAGTGGGCATGTGCTAAGTCGGGATGCAAAGCCCTTGCCATCAACTCAACAGAAGCTGCCAGTATAACTGCATTGGTTCATGTTGAACATTCAACCAACCTTGCATTCCTGGAATAAACAAAGTTTAATGGTGATAAAGTATCCTTTTATATATATATATATATTAATGAATTTAGTTTGCTAATGTTCTGGGTAAGATTTTTGCATCTACAAACACAAATAAGAGAGTCTGTACTATTTTTAACCATAATATCTTGTCAGATTTTTTTTAGCAGTTTGATTAATAGATAATTTATATACCATAAAATTCACCCACTGTAAGTGTGCATTCCAATTATTTTTAGTATGTTTATATAGTTGTGCAGCTCCAAAACATTTCCATTATCCCCAAAAGTTTCCCAGTACTCATTTGCAGTCAATTTTTATACTCGCTCCAAGTACCACATAATCACTACAGTGATCTTCTTCCTAAGTCTAGAGATTTGCCTTTTCTAAATTTTTATATAATTGTAGTTTAACAATGCATGTCCTTTTTGGGGTTTTTCTTCTTTCCTTAGCATAACATTTTTGAAGTTTAATCATGTGTAACACACATAAATTGTTTTTGTTGCTGAATAATATGCTATTGTATGAAAACATCACATTTTGTTTATTGATTCACCAGTTGATGAATATTTGGGTTATTTCTAGCTTTGAGTTATGAATAATGCTGCAATGAACATTCACATATATGTCTTTGTGCAAAAATGTTTTCATTTCTTTTTATAGATCCTAAGTGTGAAATTGTTGAGTCATATCTTAAATGTAGGTTTAACTATTTAAGAAAATGCAAATTGCTTTCCAAAGTTTCTGTACCCACTAGCAGTTTACATTCCCACTAGCAATATGTGAAGTTTCTAGTTTTTCCATATGTTCACCAGGACTTGGTAATGTCAACATTTTTATTAGAACCTTTCTAGTGGGAGTTAATATTTTTATTTGCATTTCCCTGATTACTAATGATGTTGAGCATCTTTTCACGTACTTATTAGCCATTTATACATCTTCTTTGGCAAAATATCTACTCAAATCTTTTGGCTATCTTTTAATTGAGTTATTTATCTTCTTATTAAGTTTGGGGGATTTTTTACATACTAGATGCAAGTCCTTAATCAGGTATATGGCTTACAAATATTTTCTCCCATTAAGTGGCTTATCTTTTTATTTTATTTTTTTAATTTCTTAAGGATTTCTTTTTAAATTTTTATTTTCTTAAAGATAGTTTTTAAAGTACAAAATTATTTTAAAGCAAAGAGGCTGGAGCCTCGACCCGATCTGTGGAGAGAGAAGAAAATCGGGGAGAGCTGGAGAGGAAGTCCACCGCCGGTGAGGAAATGCTGACCACAGTCATTTTATTTTCTCTGTCCCCGGACCAGGCAGAGACCAGTTTTGCCCTGTCCAGCTCCACCCAGCCTCCAATTTGGGACCTAGAGGTAATCTCATCAAACTCGGAGAGGCAGACACCCCTCCCCCACGCTAGATCAAACACAGACAGGTCAGATCTGAGTGGCAGAGTGACAGGCAGCAAGCCGGGTGAGTCCAGATCTGATCTGCCCTCCTCCCGCTATAGGTCTGGGGCATCTGACCCATGCTGAGAGCAACCCTATCAGCTTACCCTGAGAGGAGTGGGGAGGGGCCGGAGATCAGAGCTGAAAGGAAGTTGGACTTATAGGTACTACCTTGAGCGAGTTTTTTGTTTTGTTTTGTTCTTTGCCTGTTTGTTTTGCTCGTTTTTGTTTGTTTTTGTTTTTGTTTTTCTTCTCTCTTTCGGTTTTCGATAACATTTTCCTTCTTGCTTTGTTTCTATTATTTAATTACTGTTTTTTTAGGCTTCCTGTTTGTGTATGGGTATTTTTGAGGGACAGTGCATCAACAGGGGGTTTAGGTCTGTCCGTGAGTTTGTATGATTGTCTGTATGTTTTAGGTTTTTTGGGGTTTTTTTTACTCTTTTCTGTCTTTGTGTCTCTTTTCATTTGTTAGTTGGTACATCTGTCTGTTTTCCCTTTTACTCCTCTCTCTCCAGCTTTTACTTACCAATCCCCTTCCTTTTTCCATTCTTTTCCTTTTTCTAACCTCACTTTGCTTTCAGGGAGCAAACCTATGTCCCCACTGCATCAACAGATTGTAAGGCAGTGGGGAGTGGGTTCCAGAGGGCCCACACACCTGTCAGTGGATACTGGGATCTGCAGATAGATTCTGAATCATAGTTCCCCCCTCAATTAAATCTCAAAACTGTAAAAAGTACAGCCTCCCACCACAGTCCAGCTTCAGAATTGGACAAAGCCAGAGGATCCACATAAGGAAGAATAGCAGATTGAGCAAACAGAAGTAAAAGCTACCCCCTCATCCCTGAACAACAGAATTAAAGAAGAGTAGGAAAAAAAGGAAGTAGGAAAATCTACACAAATGAAGAAAAACCAAAAGGAGAATCTTGGTCTCACACAGACTCCCGGGAGGTCAGACACTGAGAATATAGACTTTGGAAGGCAAACACTGAAAAGCCCCCAGAATGACTGGTCTCAAAACACAAACCCAGATATCAAGACATTAATAGAGAGAATAAATAGAATAGGGGAGAGGCAAGAGGAAAGAATGAAGGAGTTGATAACTGAGATAACAGCAATAAAGAATACAGTGAATGAAATAAATAACAAACTGATGAGCATGGAAAGCAAATTTAACCAAACAACAAAGAATCTCAAAGCTTGAGGACCAAAATATGGAACTAACCCAAGCTGTCAAAAACATGGAAAAGAAGTTTAAAAAGACAGAACAAAACCTTCAAGAGATGAACAATTTGCTCAAGAAGCCAAACCTAAGATTAACAGGACTTCCTGAGGCAGAAAGAGAGACAGAGACCACCCTGGAACAAACATTCTATGAAATTATCCAAGAAAACTTCCCTTATCTCATCAGTGATGCAAGCATTCAAACACAAGAGATTCAGAGAATCCCTGCAAGATGACAAATGAGTAGACCAACTTCTAGACACATAGTAATTAGCTTACACAAAGTAGGTATAAAAGAAAAAATTCTAAAGGCAGCAAGAGAAAAAGGTCAGACTACCTACCAAAGAAGATCAATTAGAATAACAACAGGCTTATCCACAGAAACGCTTCAGGTGAGGAGAGCTTGGAGCCCAATCTTCAAAGTTCTCAAAGATAAACATTTCAACCAAGATTTACCTACCCAGCTAAGTTAAGCTTCATCTGTGTTGGAGACATAAAATCTTTCCCAGAAATCCAATCCCTAAGAGCTTATGCTGCCTCCAGAATAGCTCTATAAGAAACACTCAGGAAAGTATTAAACACAGAAAGGAAAAAGAAAGCGACAATGCCCTTCACAAGAATGCAGGAAAAAGATTGAAAACACACATGAATCAACACAAAAGTCAGAAGAAAGAAAACAAACAAGCAGCAACAACAACAGACTCTATAAGAACTGCATGACAGGGATAAACTCTCACATTTCAATAATTGGCCAAATGTGAATGGACTAAATGCACCACTGAAAAGACATAGAATGGCAAAATGGATGAAATGTCATGTGGCAGCAATATATTGTCTCCAAGAAATTCATCTCACCAGAAAGGACACTCATAGGCTCAAAGTTAGAGAATGGGAAACAAAATTTCAGGCGAATGGAACGCAAAAGAAAGCAGGTGTTGCAATCTTAATATCAGACAAAATACTCTTCAAGCTATCAAAAATAAAAAAATTACAGAAGGTCACCAATAATGATAAAAAGTTCAATCCATCAACAAGAAATATCCATCCTAAACATATATGCACTCAACATGGGGGCACCCATATTCATAAAGCAGCTTCTAGGTAAACTTAAAAAAGATATTGACTAACACTATCATATCTGGGGACTTAAATACCCCACTCACAACCCTAGACAGATCATCAAGACAAAAAATCAACTAGGAGGTCCAGAACCACAATGTGACACTTGACCAAATGGACTTAATTGATACCCACAGAATACTCCACCCAACAACCAGAGAATACACATTCTACTCATAACCACATGGAATGTATTCTAAGATCAACACATCCTCTGCCGTAAATCAAGCATAAACAAATTTCACAAGGTTGAAATCCTGCTATGCACCTTCTCAGACCATAGTGAAATAAAAATAAATATCAACACCAACAAAGCTCCCCCAAAACCCACAAAGACACGGACACTAAATAGCATGATGCTAAGCAACTCCTGAGCCAACATGAAAATCAAAACAGAGATTAAAAGGTACCTGGAAACAAATGAAAATGAAGAAACATCTTACCAAAATCCCTGGGATGCCAATGAAAGCAGTACTACAAACACACATGAAGAAAATGGAAAGATCACAAGTTAACAGTCTAACAAATTACCTAAGGAAGCTGGAAAAGCAAGACCACCAAAACTCTAACTTCAGCAGAAGAATCCAGATCACCAAAATAAAAGCCCAAATTAGGGACACAGAAGACAAAAAGATAATACCAAAAAATCAATGAAACAAAAAGCTAGTTCTTTGAAAGAATAAACAAGATTGGTGTTCTCCTAGCTTGACTGACCAAGAAAAAGAGAGGAAAAGCCCAAATAAACACAATCAGAAATGCAAAAGATCAAGTCACAACTGACCCTGAAGAAATACAAAAGATTATCAGAGACTACTGTGTACACTTATAAGGAAACAAATTTGAAAACCTAAAGGAAATGGAGGACTTTCTGACATCACACAAACTTCCCAAGTTGAAACAAGAAATCTAGATCCTAAACAGACCAATAACAATCCAGGAAATTGACTACATCATAAGAAAATAACCTACCAAAAAACCCCTGGACCAGATGACTTTCCAACATAATTCTACAAAACATACAAGGAGGAACTGATACCAATCCTACTGAGAGTATTCCAGGCAATCGAAAAAGATGGAACTCTTCCCAAATCATTTTACAAAGCTAGCATCACATTGATATCCAAGCCAGGTAAAGATCCAGCAAAGAAAGAGAACTACAGGCCAATAACCTTGATGAACATTGATGCTAAAATTCTCAACAAGATCCTAGCAAATCAGATTCAACAACACACCTCAAAAACCATCCACCATGACCAAATAGACTTCATCCCTGTGATGCAGGGCTGGTTCAACATTTGTAAGACCATAAGCATAATTAAATACATCAATAGATTTAAAAACAAAAAAACACACAATTATATCATCAGATGCGGAAAAAGTTTTTTATAAAATCCAGCACCCCTTCTTGATAAAAAACCCTCGAACATCTAGACATAAATGGAACAAACCTCAAAATAGTAGAGCCATCTACAAGGAACCCACAGCCAGCATACTGCTAAACAGAGAGAAATTGGAACCATTTTCCCTGAAAATTGGAACAAGACAAAGATGCCCACTCTCAACCCTCCTGTTCAACATAGTTTTGGAAGTCCTAGCTAAAACAATCAGACAAGAGAAGGAGATCAGCGGTATCCAAATAGGAAAAGAGGAAGTCAAGTTATCATTCTTTGCAGATGACATGATTCTATACATTGAAAACCCAAAAGAATCTGTCAAAAAACTCCTTGCACTGATAAAGGACTTTGGCAAAGTCTCAGGATATAAAATAAATGCACAAAAGACAGTCACATTTCTATGCACCACCAACAAACAAACAGAAACTCAAATAAAAAGCACAATCCCATTCACAAAAGCCAGAAAAAAAATCAAATACCTTGACACCTTCCTACCCAGAGACATGAAAGACCTCTACAATGAAAACTGCAAAACACTGCACAAAGAAATCAAAGATAATACAAACAAATGGAAAAATATTCCATGCCCATGGATTGGAAGAATCAACATTGTTAAGATGTCCATCCTACCCAAGGTAATCTACAGATTTAATGCAATACCCATTAAATTGCCAGCTGCATTCTTCTCAGACCTGGAAATGACAATACAGGAATTCATATGGAAACATAAATGACCATGAATCGCCAATTGCTGAATCCTCAGCAAAAAATAAATAAATAAATAAAGCAGGAGGTATCACACTCCCAGACTTTAAACTCTATTATAAAGCTACAATAATAAAAACAGCCTGGTATTGGTACAAGTCAGGCATATAGAACAATGGAACACGATAGAGATTCCAGAAGCAAAACCTCAATTTCTCAACCAACTCATCTTCTACAAAGCCTCCACCACTGGCTGGGGAGATGAGAACCTATTCTGTAAATGATGCTGACCACATAGGAAAACTGGCTGACCACATGCAGATTTTTTTTTCTTTTTTTATTATAAAGATGAGGGGTACAATTGAGGGTTAGGTATACAAATGTTCATTATGCAGGTACCCTTGTTGATGAGGTGTGCCTCTCCCTCCCCAGCAGTTTCCCTCAACTGCCAATCCTACCCCCTCCTGACAGTTTCCCATAACTTATAGTATTATAATTGTTCAAGGTCTGCTTATGAGTGAGAACATATGGTACTCTGTTCTTTGTTTCTGTGATAGACCACCAGGTATGATTGACTCTAAATCCATTCAAGTTGCTGTGAAGTCCATATGTTTGTCCTGCTTTATGGCTGCATAATATTCCATTGTGTATATGCACCACATTTTTTAATCCAGTTCAGCTTTGATGGGCAGCATGGTTGGTTCCATGCATTTGGTATTGTGAATAGAGCTGCAACAAACATACATGTGCAGGTATCTTTTTTGTAGAATGATTTGAGTTCCTCCAGGTATATTCCCAATAGGGGAATTGCTGGGTCATATGGAAGGTTGATTTCTAGTTCTTTCAGAAATCGCCACGCTGTCTTACAAAAAGGTTGCACTAGTTTGCATCCCGACCAGCAGCATAGAAGCGTTCCTCTTTCTCCACATCCTCACCAGTATCTGTTGTTTGTTTTAAAATGATGGCCATTCTTACTGGGGTTAGGTGGTAACTCAAGTGAATTTGATTTGCATTTCTCTGATGATGAGTGACATTGAACACTTTTTCATGTCTGTTGGCTGCCTGTATATCTTCTTTTGAGAAGTGTCTATTCATGTCTTTTGCCCACTTTTTAATGGAGCTGTTTGTTTTTTTTCCTTTTGGCATGTTTGAGTTCCTTGTAGAGCCTAGATGTTAGGCCTTTGTCAGATATACAGTTGGCAAATATTTTTTTCCCATTCTGTGGGCTGTCTCCCTGCTCTCTTAATGGTTTATTTTGCTTTGCAGAAGCTCTTTAGTTTGATGAGGTCAAACTTGTCTATCTTATTTCTTAAGATATGGGCATTTAGGGTTCTGATCAGGAATTGGTTGCCAGTTCCAATTTCCATAAGGGTGTCTCTTGTGTTTCCAAAGATTCTTATAGTTTGAGGTTTTACATTTAGGTTTCGATTCATTTAGAGCTAATTTTTGTGTGTGGTGATAGGTAGGGGTCCTGTTTCAATCTTCTGCATGTGGTCAGCCAGTTTTCCCAGCACCATTTACTGAACAGGTTTCCCTCTCCCCAGTGATTGTTGTTGGAGGCTTTGTCAAAGATGAGTTGGTTGAGAAATTGAGGCTTTGCTTCTGGAATCTCTATCCTGTTCATTGATCTATATGCCTGTTCTTGTACCAATACCAGGCTGTTTTGATTACTGTAGACTTATAGTAAAATTTGAAGTCTGCAAGTGCAATATCTCCTGCTTTGTTTCTTTTGCTAAGGATTGTTTTGGCTATTTGTGGTCGTTTATGTTTCCATATGAATTTCTGTATTGTCATTTCCAAGTCTGAGAAGAGTGATGTTGTTAACTTAATGGGTATTGCATTGAATCTGTAGGTTGCCTTTGGAAGGATGGACATTTTAACAATGTTGATTCTTCCTATCCATGAGCATGGAATATTTTTTTTTCCACGTTTGTGTCTTCTTAGATTTCTTTGAACAGTGTTTTGTAGTTCTTGTTGAAAATGTCTTTCACTTCTCTGGGTAGGAAGATGCCAAGGTATTTCAATTTTTTTGTGGCTATTATGAATGGGATTATGCTTTTAATTTTGGTCTCTGCCTGCTTGTTGTGGTGTATAGGAATGCAACTGTCTTTTGCACATTTATTTTGTACTCTGAGACTTTGCCAAAGTCCTTTATCAGTGCAAACATGTTTTTGACAGATTTTCTTGAATTTTCAAGGTGTAGGATCTTATCATCAGCAAAGAGGGCCAACTTGACTTCCTCTTTTCCTATTTGGATACCCCTGATTTCCTTCTCTTGTCTTATTGCCCTAGCCAGGACTTCTAACACAATGTTGAACAAGAGGGGTGAGAGTTGGCAGCCTTGTCTTGTTCCAGTTTTCAGGGGAAATGTTTCCAGTCTTTGTCCATTTAGCAATACATCAGCTGTGGGTTTATTGTAGATGGCACTTACTATTTTGAGGTATATTCTAACTATACCTAGGTGTTTGTGGGTTTTTATCAGGAAGGGATGATGGATTTTATCAAAAGCTTTTTCTGCATCTAATGATATAATTGTGTGTTTCTTGTTTTTATATCTGTTGATGTATTCAATTACATTTATGATCTTGTGAATGTTGGACCAGCCCTGCATCCTGGGGATGAAGCCTACTTGGTCACATGCAGAAGATTAAAACAAGATCCCTACACAAAGATCAACTCTAAATGGATCAAAGACCTAAATGTAAAACTTCAAACTATAAGAACATTAGAAAACGCAGGAGAGACCCTTATGGAAATTGGAGCTGGCAACAAATTCCTGATCAAAACCCCAAGCGCCCATACCATAAGAGATAAGATACACAAGTGGGACCTCATCAAACTGATAAGCTTCTGCAAAGCCAAAGAAATCATCAAGGGAGCAGGAGACAGCCCACAGACTGGGAAAAAATATTTGCCAACTCTATGTCTGACAAAGGCCTAACATCTAGGATCTACAAGGAACTCAAACATGCCAAAAAGAAAAAAACAAACAGCTCCATTGCAAAGTGGGCAAAAGATATGAATAAACAGTTCTCAAAAGAAGATGTATGAACAGCCAACAGATTCATGGAAAAATGCTCAGCCTCACTAGTCATCAAAGAAATGCAAATTAAAACTACACTGAGATGCCATCTAACTCCAGTCAGGATGGCTATCATCAATAACTCAAAAAACAATAGATGCTGTGGGCAGGATTGTAAACCAGTACAACCTCTGTAGGAAACAGTGTGGCAATTCCTAAAAGAACTAAAAATTGGACCTTCCATATGACCCCACAATCCCCCTCTTGGGAATATACCCAGAAGAACTCAGATCACTCTATAAAAAAGACACCTGCACATGTATGTTTATCACAGCATTGTTCATGTAGCAAGAACATGGAAACAACCGTGCTGCCCATCAAAAGAGGACTGGATTTTAAACATGTGGTACATATACATGATGGAATATTATGCAACCATAAAGAAGAACAAAATCATGAACTTCACAGCAACCTGGATGGGCTTAGAGTCTGTAATACTGAGTGGTCTTTCACAGAAAAAAGAACTATTATGTGTTTTTACTCATAAGTGAATCTTGAACTATTATCATAATACTATAAGAGAATGATTGGCATTAGTGGGAAACTGCCTGGAGAGGGGTCGGGAAACGGGATTGGCACTAGTAGGGAATCTACCTGGGGAAGAGGAGGCACATCTCTTTAACAAGGGTACCTGCATAATGAACATTCGTATGCCTAACCCTGAATTGTATCCCACATCTTTAAAAGAAAAAAAAATAGTCATGCTTTTTTGGAGCTACTGGTCAAATTGGTGGCCCACATTTGGCAAACAGGATTTCATATCATACTCTTTATATGCTAAACTTATTGCTAGTAATGTCTTACTTTCTTGTACTTTTTATTTCCCTTAATCTTCTCATTTCCTGTAAGTTTTTTCGTGTTACTGTATGCATCTTCATAAGCCATCTTAAATCCTTTCTAGAATAAGGTTGGGTATAAATAAACAAGCAAGATATGTAAAAAAAAAAAAAAAACAAAAGAAGAAGAACAAAATTATCTTATTTTAAAGAAGTCTAATTTATCAATTTTTTTCTTTAAAATCATGTCTTTGGTATTATATATTAAAAAATCTTTACTTAACCCAAGGATATAAAGATTTATCTTATGTTTTTATCAAGAAGTTTATAATTCCATCTCTTACATTTAGGTCTACAATCTATTTTGATTAATTTTCGTGTATGGTTTGATTGTGAAGGTAAAAGTTTTCTTTTTTTTTTGTTTGTTTGTTTGGCTTGTGGATATCCAATTTTTCCAGCACTTTTTGCTTACAAGATTATCTTTTCCCCCACTGAATTTCCCTGAAACCTTTGTTAAAATCAATTGACCATAAATGTAAGGGGAAAATTCTGGTCAATTAATATATATGTTTATCCTTTTTATAAAACATATATAATTAATATATGTGTTTATCTTTGCTATTACTACATTATCTTGATATTTTATAGTAGGTTTTGAAGTTAGCTACTGAAAGTCCTCAGACTTTGCTTCTGTCATTCAAAATTGGGCTATTCTAAGTTTTTTACATTTTCATATAATTTTTGTATTAGCATTTTAATTTATCCAAAAATAAAAAAGTCTACTTGGATTTTGATAGGGATTGCATTGAATCTATAGCTCAATTTGTGAGATTTGCCATCTTAACAATATTGAGCTTCCAATACATGAACAAAGACATTATCTTCATTTATTTACGTCTTTAATTCCTCTCCCTATGGTGTATCTAGGTCTGGGTCTTTTTGTATTTACAGTACAGTTTCTATTTATAGTACTCTGAGTTTGTTGAACTTCTTAGATGTATAGATTAATGTTTTCATGAAATTTGAGAAGGCTTTGGCTATTACTTTTTAGTACTTTTTCTGCCGTTATCTCTTGTTTATCTGCTTTTAGAGCTCCCTGTTGGTTTACTTGATGATTTTCCCCAGGTGTCTGAGGCACTATTCACCTTCCTTAATTCTTTTTTCTCTCATTTAGATTAGATTATTTCTACTGGTCTATCTTCCAGTTCACTGATTCTTTCTTCTTCTTATTCACATCACATTTGCTTTTGATCCCTCTAATTTATTTCAGTACTATTCAACTCCAAAATTTTTGTGTTCTTATTACTTATTTTATTTTATGCTTATGTTTATTTATTTTGAGTTGGAGTCTCACTCTTTATCGCCCAGCCTGGAATGCAGTGGCATGCTCACGGCCACAGCAGCCTCCACCTGATGGGCTTAGGATATCCTTCCACCTCAGCCTTCCAAGTAGCTGTAACTACTCCTGGCTAGTTTTTGTGTGTGTGTGATTTATTGTAGAGATGAGGTCTCAACAAGTTTACCAGGCTGGTGTCAAAGTCCCGGGCTCAGGCAATCCTCTTGTCTAGGTCTCCCAAAGTGCTGGGATTACAGTCTGAGGCACCACACCAGGCCTATGTTTATTTTTATTATGTCTAAGTTTTTATTTCTTTTTAATGAGAAATTGTCATATTTTGTCTTAATCTTTAAACAAAGTTTCCACTGCTTTAAAACTTTTAGTATTGATATCAATAACTGAAGTTAGCAGAGACAGTTTCTAACGGCTATTTTGTTTACTGAATATTGTCACACTTTTCTGATTCCTTGCATGCCTTTTGTTTTTCTTGTTGTGAAAGCTGACTATTTTAGATAATATGTTGCAGACCTCTGGCTTCTGATCCCTTCCCTCTGGAAACGTTGTTGCTTCTGGTTTTGTTTGTTAATTCAGTGACTTGCTGAGATTAATTCTGCAGATAGTCTTCCCTATAGCATGTAGCTGCTGGTGTGTCTGGCTAGTTTTTTGTTTTTGTTTGCCTGTTTGTATTTATTTTTAAGCCTGCTCTCTTAGGGTTTAATCCTGAGCCAGCATAGCTCATTGGTCAATGATGGCTCAAAGGTTGTACTTAAATATCTTTAGGCAGGAGGCTGGGCTCAGTGGCTCAGCCTGTAATCCCAGCACTTTGGGAGTCCAAGACAAGTGGATTGCCTGAGTCTGCAGGTTTGAGACCAGCCTGGGCAACTTGGCGAGACCTTGTCTCTGCAATAAATCAAAAATTAGCCAGGCACAGTAGCACACACCTGTAATTCCAGCTACTTGGAAGGATCACTGGAGCCCAGCAGGTCAATGCTGATGTGGCAGTGAGTGTGCCACTGCACTACAGTCTGGGCAACGGAGTGAGATTCCAACTCAGTATATATATATATATATATATCTTTAGGTAGTATTTTACTCTTTACCAATGAATCTGTGTATAGTTTGGAAAACACATTCAGAGTTCAGGCTTTTCAAAAGTTAGCTCAGTCAGGTCTAGCCTCATGGGTAAGCAACCTGTGCATTCATATAGGGTCCCTTGTTAGGGCACGGATAGGATGAGGACGATGGAGAGATGGAGAGGCAAGGGGAGGTGCAGCACCGCTGGAGCCTGTGTGCCAGAGGTGCATGCTGGCAACCCAGAGATTCAAGGAATGCAAAGAATTGCAACACACAAAGAGGTGAAAGAAGAAAAGATTTATTTAAGAAAAGATTACTCCCCACAGACAGGAAACGGGCCTACACTCTAGATGAGTGTGGCCCCATAGCCCCTAGAGTCTGGCCTTAATCCTCTCTCTTGGGGGTGTTGCAATCAGGTAGGTGTGACTGCAGTGACTTTCTCATCAACCATTTGTGAATGTCTTGGAGATCCTGTGACACAGAGACCTGCTAATGTCTGCCCATATTATCATAGCCCCTAGAGAAGGGCATGAAAAGATCCCAGTGCTCCTGTATATTCCCGAATAACATTCCTTAGCACTAAAGGAGGGTGCACTTCCCCTTATCTCCTATGCATTCCCAGTGGACAGTCTTGATTTCCCTGCAGGCAGTGCCCAATCTATGGTAAGATTGAATCCCCCATCTTCTTACCCTTCTGAGCTGTCATAAATTCTGAAATCTGCATAATTTTTGTAATGCATGAAGTCTTAGGCCTTGTAAATTCCCTTTACTCTAGGCAAGCTTGATTGCCAATCTGCTGGGCCTCAGGGCACCAGGAAGTCTGGACAGAAAACCATGGGGGGTGGGTGGTCCTGGTCCCCATACACTGAATATGCAATGGGTCGATACTGGCCGTGCTTTGAAAGTCTGTGTTTCTGAAAAGACAAAGTTGGCAAAGTTAATCTTTATCTAAAGTATGCATTTTTCCAAAACCTAGCTTCTAATTTCTCATTGTATTAAGGTTTAAGAACAAGATGAGAAATGGCTTTTCTTGCTCTTGGTCTGTCCTTTCATTCCTCACTTAGGAGTATCCCATACTTAATGCTTCACTGTTGCCATTTTGAAATTCTTATACAATTTTTTAACAAGAGGTCCTGCACTAGGTCCTTAACAAGAGGTCATTGTGCACGAGGCCCTGCAAATTATGTAGCTGGCCCTGGCCCTAGTTTGTATTTTCTACTAGGCTTGCTACTCTCTCTTCTCTATGCAATGATATAACTAGGGCCATCTCCAGTTTCTTGAGTATGTGAGCAACTTTGAGCATGCATAAAATCTTCCAGATCAGCAGAAATATGCAGAAGCATATCAAGGCTATCTCATTATGGCTATCTCATTCCCTGGATCTCTCACATGTCTGGCTAATATGCTCATCCTTTGCTTGCTCCAACAATATACTAGCTGTGATGTGGACCATCTCTGATTGTGTGCTACCGAGATGACTGTTGTTTCCAACAGTGCCCTGAGCATGGGTTTTTCTGTGCTCAACAACAAATCAAGTCAGTCCCAATTTTGATCTATGGCTTGCCCTGTCAACAGTGCTGAGAAGGGGAGAATAAAAAACAGGAGTACCTTCAGGTCAGACAATCACAGATTTATACTGTTTATACCTGAGATCTGTTTGAGTTTATTAATTTTTTTGTTTTGTTTTATTTTTCTTAGAAACAAGTTTATTTTCCACCAACCTTATTTCTGTGTTGTTTAAGTGCCTGTGTTGCTCAAGAGGTTAAGACCACTCAGTGGTTGTCCCTACCCATTCAGTGACCTGAGCAGTGGGAGCTGCAGACCAGTCTTCTGTGGCAGGCTGAGCACTCCAGTCTTCAGTAGGAAACTGCTGAATTGGCACAGAGGGCACCTGCACACCTTCAGACCAGTCTGCAACCTCAGGCTGAGTAGCAGTGAACCCAGGAGCTGGAGCAGTCCATTCACCCTGAAATTCTTCTTTGGTCACAGCTTTTTCATCAGCAGCCTGCTCTCCCTTTTCAATCTCTTCAGGATCTCTGTAGAAGTAGAGATCAGGCATGACCTCCCACGGGTGTTCACGGGAGACGGTGCC
>CAUYQG010051560.1:0-41205 GCA_963574415.1 Tarsius wallacei | reverse complement strand
ACCCGCCTGGGCAACTTGGCGAGGCCTCATCTGTACAATAAATCAAAAAAATTAGCCGGGCATGGTAGCGCGCGCCTGTAGTTCCAGCTACTTGGAAGGCTGAGGCGGAAGGATCGCTGGAGCCCAGCAGGTCGAGGCTGCGGTGGCCGGGAGCGACCACTGCACTCCAGTCTGGGTGACAGAGTGAGACACCAACACACACACACACACACACACACACACAAAAGAAAAAAGAAAAAAAAAGCGAGCTTAGAAAGGAAGCAGGGTTTTGGCTTTTCCTCTGAATGCTATGACCTGGTTTACCTTTTAAAAGACCACTCTGCATTGTGGAGAACAGACTGTGGGGGAGAGGGGTGGATGCAGGAACTTCAGATGAAAAGCTCACATGATAACCCTGGTGAAAAATGATGCTGACTCAGATTTAGGCCATGGTTGGTGGCAGAACTTGCGTAAGAAATGATTAGGTCCTCCATATATCACAAAAATGAGCCTATGATTTACTGGTGGGCTGGTCGTGCTGTGTGAAAGAAAGGGGGGTGGTCAATGAAGCCTGGTTTATCTTTTATATTCAGGTGACATATAAAGATGGAGGCTTATAAAAGCAAACATTTTAAAGCCTGTTTTGAAATTCGCTGAATGTTTACAGATGTGCATGCACCTTCTGAATTCTATTCTAATACGTTTGGTCTATCTCTTGGGAATCCAGGGGAGGAAAAGAAATTAATTTTATATTTTGAAAAGTCTATCTTTCTTCTGTGGATTCATTCTGGCAGTCATTTTATTACTCTTAAAAGCATTATGAGATCTACATAGTTCTTTTCTTTGGGTGACACTTTAAAAAACATGTAAAAGACTTTTATAAAGTATAGAACTTATTTTATATTGACACACTATTGAAAATTTGAGAGAAGAGATATGATTATGAAATGGAAAAAGGAACAAATAAATAGAAAAATGGAACATGAAAATTTCTTTATGTTCAATTTTAGCTCATCATTTCTAATTCATGTCTGAGCAGACGTACATATAATCTGCAAGTAGGGCAGAAGTTCTAAAGCTGTTTTTTCCATGGAGACCAAGAAACTCCCCAAATTGTACATGGAAGATGAAAGATTACATCTTCCAACATATTTACAAAAGCGTTTTTAAAAGTACAAAATTTTAAGAATAACAAAACTGGATGATTAAGAAATTATAAAATGATAGGTGAGACCAAAGCTACTAATTAATTAGCTAAATTAATAAAGGAAAATTTAAAAAGATTAGTGGAGGACTACTTTAAAAGTTTATCTAGTTTATGCTTATCATCTGCAGTTTTAAAAATTAATTTTGGCCCGGACTTGGTGGCTCAGCCTGTAATCCCAGCACTTTGGGAAGCCAAGGTGAGTAGATTGCCTGAACCTGCAGGTTCGAAACCAGCCCGGGCAACTTGGCGAGACCTCGTCTCTACTATAAAATAAAAAAATTAGCCAGGCTTGGTAGCATGCGCCTGTAGTTCTGGCTACTTGAAAGTCGGAGACAGAAGGATTGCTGGAGCCCAGTGGGCTGATGCTGGGGTGGCCATGTTTGTGCCACTGCACTCCAGCCTGGGCAACAGAGTGAGAGTACAACTAAAAAAAAAATTAATTTTGATATGACTGGAAAGTATCATTTTAATTATTTTTTAAACTCCTGAACAAAAATTGAGCAAATAGAACCATAATTTAAACTTATAAATATTGTGTCATCCTAAAGTGTCTGGAAACAAATATGGGACATACTTTGAGAGCAAGTGTTGGCACCATAATTATTTGTTAATCTACAAAACCTTTTTAAAATCTGTGAGTATTAACATTGGACTCAAATTCATATTCTCCTAAATGTGCAATCAAAACTGTGAAAACCAGGAAGGAAGCCACAAATCACAAAAAGGAAAGACTGTAATATTCCATTTAGTTAAAAATAAAAATTTTGATTATGTAGTTGGGTATGTCATTGTGTCCTGGCTATTACATTGAATTCGCATAGATGTACTTTAGTGGAACAATTGGTTCAAAAGTACTGTGCTTGGAGATAAAATATGTAGAATTGATATTTATTTAAAAACAAAATATATGTGATGGTTAGTCAGTTACGACCATCAGTTGACGCTATTTCCACATTGTTGCTAAAAAACAAAACAAAGTAAGTCTAATTTTTCATGTGATATGTGGAAATTTATGTCCATTCTCTTAGATCTCTGAGATAGCGTTTAGTGTTCCTCTGTTATAGAGTAATGGTTGGAGAGTTATGACGGTTAAGTGTCTTAAGTACCATGTTTATCCCTAAATATATTGCTGCTAATGAGTGATCCTGGGAAAGATGTTGTTCTGTGCCAAATAGAGACTGCTACAAGAACAAATACTCGGAACATTTCTAAATTGTGTTTCTATGTTTAATTTTCTGTAGATTGATGTGTACTTAATTTGATGATACAATTTGAAGATATTGACATTTTCCAGTATATTTGAATGGCATAGACCTTTCAAATTTATGGTCAGTTTCTTTGGCTTTCATCTTTATAGTTGTAAAAGATGTGTTAGTTTTGAAAACAAAATGAAAATAAAAATATAAAGGATCCAAAGTTGTCTTTAGCTCTAATATCGACATGCAGAGAATTCCTGAATCAACAATGTACTTTAAGTTGTTCAGTGTTCTTGTCCAGCACTGCAGTAACCAACACTGACGGTGCCCCACCTAGGCCTGTACACCCTATCCCTTCAGTGCATGTGAGCTCAACTTTCAACTACCAGCACCTACCCCTATTTCCTGAAGACTTTCTCTGTTTTTGTTTTTTGTTTTTTTTTTTGAGTTGGAGTCTCACTCTGTCACCCAGACTGGAGTGCAGTGGCCGCTTCCGGCCACCGCAGCCTTGACCTGCTGGGCTCCGGCGATCCTTCCACCTCAGCCTTCCGAGTAGCTGGAACTACAGGTGCACGCTACCACACCCGGCTAATTTTTTGATTTATTGTAGAGATGAGGTCTCGCTTGCGCAGGCGGGTCTCGAACCCACGGGCTCAGGCAATCCACTCACCTCGGCCTCCCAAAGGCGCGGGATTACAGGCTGAGCCACCGAGCCCGGCTGACTTTCTCTGTTTAGATCCTTCTTTGCTACCTACACAGCAGGACAGTTGTGCCTGGGATTTAGCACTCTGCAGGCACCCAAGAACAGACTTCTGCAAGTTACCAGAGAAGTCCTCAACCAGTGGTCTCAAGGGGAGTCACTTGGGTGTGTGTTGTATTGTACACTGTTTCACCACACCCCATGGTGCTAACGTGCTCAATGGTGCACACTTGACTGAATCTCTTCTCTTTTCTGCTTCACATCTCCACTTCCTCACTTCTCCATCCCATTAAGGATGTCTCCTGTAATCACCGCCAGTACAAATTATTTTCATTCAAATCTTTGTCTTGGGAAATGCATCTTGGGGATTCCACACTAAGGCAAACATAGATTGAAAACCTCTTACTTGATTACGATACTTGCTTTGCAGTAAATGTGAAACAATATCTTTGGTGACTGTAGATTTTTAAATCTCATTTATTGAGGGATATTTACATACAACAAAGCACAATCATTTTAGGTGTACAGTCCAATAGATGTGTATACTACTATGCAATTGCCACCATTATAATCAAGATATAGACTATCTCTGCCATCATAAAATGTTCACTCTTACCCCTTTGTTGTAATTCCCCACTACATCCAATCTGTCATCTCTTATTACAGATTCATTTTTCTTTTTCTTTTCTCTTTTTTTGAGTTGGAGTCTCACTCCATCACCCAGACTGGAGTGCAGTGGCATGCTCCCAGCCACCGCAGCCTCTTCCTGCTGGGCTTCGGTGATCTTTCCACCTCAGCCTTCCAAGTAGCCGGAACTACAGGCGTGAGCCACCCCACCTGGCTAATTTTTGATTTATTGTAGAGATGAGGTCTCGCCAAGTTGCCCGGACAGATCTGGAACCCGCGGGCTCTGGCAATCCACTCGTCTCGGCCTCCCAAAGTGCTGGGATTACAGGCTGAGCCACTGAGCCCAGCCCAGATTCATTTTTCTTAGTCTAGAATTTTATAGAGAAGGAATCATAGAATATGTACATATCTGTCTGACTTCCTTTGGTTTAAATTATGTTTTTGAAATTCATTCATTGTGTGTTCTGTGAATCAATTTTTTTTTTTGCCAAGTAGCATTCCATCGCATAGAAATACTACAATTTATGTATCCATTCACTTGTTGATAGACATTTGAGTTGTTTTCAGTTTTTGACTATTATGAATCAAAGTATTTTGAACAGTTGTGAACAACCTTTTGTGTGGACCTATGTTTCACTTCCTTTGGGTTAATACCTAGGAGTGAAATTCTGGGTTGTATGATAAGAGTATGTTTGCTTTTAAGAAATAAAGTGCTTTACAAAGTGGTTTTATATATTTTATGCTCCCACCAGTGGTCTATGACTGTCACAGTTGCTCTATGGCCTTCTCAACTACAAGTATTGTCAGTCTTTTTAAATCTCAGCCATTTCAGTAAGTATGTAATAATGTCTCATTGTGATTTTAATTTGTATTTTTTTTGTGACTGGTGAAGCTAAGTATCTTTTCAGATACCTATTGGCTATTTATATACCTTCTTTTTGTGATGTGTCCATTAAAACAATTTCCCATTTTAGAATTATTGAGTTGTAGAAGTTCTTTATATATTCTGGATAATAGTTGTCTTTTGTCAGATATATGTTCTGCAAATAACTTCCCTTAGTCTTAGTTTGTCTTTTCATTTTCTTAATAGGGTCTTTTGAAGAAAACAGTCAAATGTATGATTTTTTAGATGGTCAGTGCTTTCCTAGTGTCATGACTAAGAAATCTTGGTCATTCCTTATTTTCTTCCAGAAGTTTTAGAGGTCTAGCTTTTTTTTTGTTTTCGTCTATTGTGCATTTGAAGTTTGTTTTTGCGTGTGGTGTGAGGTTTTTCCAAATGAACATAGTTTTTTTTTTCCAGAGACATTTGTCAGCGAGACTGTCTTTTCCCTGCTTAATTTCCTTGACAACCTTGTAAAAAACTGATTGAATATACATGTGGCCCTACTTTTGGATAATACTCTGTTCCTTTACTCTCTATATCTATATATTTTTATGTTTTGATTTCATTTTTCCTCATTTAAATATATTTTATGAGTTTCTTTGTCATATTTTTAACACATAATATATTTAGAAATCTGTGGTTTAATTTCCAAATATTTGAGCACTTTTCGGGCATGTTTTTTTTATTGATACTTACTTTAACCTCATGGTGGTCAAAGTAGATACTTTTATGTGATTTCAATCTCTCCAGATTTACTATTTCTTTTATAGGCTAGCATATGGCCTATTTTAGGGGAAAGTTTGCTATTATGCCCTTGAAAAGAATGTGTGTTCTGCTGTTGTTTGTTATAGTATATTATAACATCAATTATGTCAAGATAGTTAATGATGTTTAGGTATTCTATATTCTTACAAAATTTGTGTTTACTTATTTTTGCCTTGACTGAGAGAAGAGTATTAAAATAGTAAATTATTAATATTAGTTATTTTCTATTTCTTTTCTCATTTCTGCCACTTTTTGCTTCATATATTTTAAAGCTTTATTATAGGTGTATATACATTAGGATGCTATGTCTTCTTGACAAATTAAAATTTTTTTCAATATGAAATATCTTTTATTCCTGGTAATATTCTTGAGTCTTAATTACACCACTTTTAAAATATGGATATAACCAGTCCATCTTTATTTGATTAGTGTTTTAAAAGTGTGCTTAAAAAACTCTTATACCATTACTGTGCCCATGCCCTTATGTTTGCATTGTGTTTCTTATGGAAAGCACATAGTTGAGTGTGGCAGATACTGTGGTAGGTCGTTCATATTGTCCTTCAACAAAAGACATACAGCTCAAGCTTTTGAGTGTGTGGTCCACAGACAGGCTTTAGCTTTCAGTTTCTTCATGAACAGCCTCTGTTCCAGAGAGTTGTCTCATCATATCTTTTGAGAAATTACATTTTTGGCTCCAGTTGACGTATCAAAAGAAGTTAAAGTTAATTTGAGTGCTTTGGTTCCTTGTGGAATATCCTTTTTAAAACAGAATGACTTAGATACTTCACCTTTGTTATGGTGATTTTATTAAATTCTGTAGGAAGTCAAACAATTATCTCTAAATGTTTAAGAATTTTAAGAGGTATTTATCTACTAAGCTTCCTCTTCTATGCTAACCTATGAAATGTGGCCTTTACACGAGTTTCATGCTCTTTGAAGCCAGGAATGGATAATATATGTTAACTTAGGAAGGGTTTTTTAAAAAAAATAAAATATACCAATTCGAACTTCTTTTTAAGGGATCGATTTAGATGAGACAGAATCAAAATAAAATGCTAAGAGTGAATGGCAAAATGTGTTGGTATATTCTCATTAGCATCCTCAACAACAGATGCAAATTTATTTTATTCCTCTACCTTCTGTGAGTGTCCTAGCATACATGAATGATCATTTTCTATTTGATAACTGAATGGAAAAGAGAGGAAACATTTAATGAATGCCTGCTAGGTCTGAATCACTATTCTATGCACTTTACACATGTTCTCTCTTTCAATCCTGAGTAAACCTGTGAGATCTATAGATGTGATCACTCATGTTTTTCTGATGGTGAAACTGAAGTTAAGATGGTTTATTGAGTAGAGGTTGAGTCTGATTCCAAACTCCTCTCATTTTTTTCTTTTTGCTTTAATTTTTGGACATAATTAAACAGGTATCTTGGTACTACTTTTCTAGAAGCCTAGCAAAATATATAATATTGTGTTAATATTAATTATATTATTAATTATATGCCATTAATATAATCTAGTTAATTATTATTAAGCATTATTTTATTTTATTTTTTGTGGTAAAAATGTATAAAGAACTTTATAAAGAGAATTCTAATATCTGTGTTTGAAGAGTATATGAACAGTTTATTTTTTAAAAAGCCATAAAATATTTAACTCTGATGGCCTAGATGCATTAATGTTTTACAGCAGTATTTGAATTGCTGACATTTACAGATCTACTCACTGTTTAGCTATACCTTTATTTTGAATCAAGAGACCATGAAGCAATAGTTAACCAAAAATCCAGTGCAATGGCAGAGGTCTGACACAGCCACAGTTGTGACTTGAGGGTCTTACTTTCTTCATGTTTCCTATGCACGTCTAGCCTTTTTGCCTTTACATAAGAATAGTAATGTGCACATGACATATTTTGACAGTAGTAGAGCATAATATGTGAAATAACACCACAGTCTTTAATGCTGTGAAAACCAGGCAAACTATTATTTAAAGACATGTTTTTACTTCAATTGAATAAATTGTATGAGAAGACATTCTAGAAAGCATATAAATTTTAATATATACACAATTACTTCATGATATATGACAGATTTAACTGGCAAGACTAATGTATGGTTCTAATTTCTGCTTAATATTTTGTCTTCTTCAACCACTGCTTAGGTTTACCTTACTCCAAATATATTTGCCTTTTTTTTTGGTATGTTACTGACTTCTTAACCTGTCAGCATTAGATGTATTTGAAGAGCTCGAGTAGCAATTTAAATACAAGACTCTTTATTAATCACAGTCATATTTTAAACATGTATATAACAAGCAATTTTTAAGTCCCATGCAATGTTCTAGACACCATAATTGGTGCTGAGGACACCAAGATGAATTTTTGAATGAGTTTACACATTGTAGGGGTAGAAAAACAATTTCTATCTCAGAATAAATATAATAATATATTATACCATATCATATCCTCATGATATGATACATAAGATACATTTCTTTGGTAGCCCTGATGAAGAAATGCAGATAAAGAAACACCCAGATGAAGAAATATAGTATCTTATCCATAGATAGCGCAAAGGGCATTCCAGCTTAGGTGACCCCGCTAGTTGAAGTAGTTAATTTGAGTGGTGGGTAAGTGGAACAGGGAAGGGCAACTGATCATGGGGACTTGTAGGTAAGCAGAGGTAACATCTACACACTGGGGTAGAAACAACCTAAAAATAAGCTGAACATTCTCTGAAAGTTATAACACTAACTGGGAACCTGAGGGAAAGGACCCAAGCTCGAGTCTGAAACAAAGAGCAAATAATTTGGAGGGCCCAGACTAAAATTATTTCTAAAAAGAAAAATGATCCTATGAGCTCTTTCCCAGCATATATTTTTCAGAATGTGCTTAATTAGTCCAAAGTACTATGAATGTTCAACTTAAAACTCTAAAAGCAGTGTGAAGCTGACATTTTCTCCTAAGGATCTCTCATTTGTGGGCATGTTCTGTGAAGCAAGTAGATAGCTCTTATTATTCACTTTTGCTTAGAACTTGATAAAAATTTGCTTAAAAAAACTTCATTGGGGTTGAAAAGAGATCTTCTTATAATATCAGTATTATTTTCAACGCATTCTGAACAATGTGAGAAATAAAATCAAGAGTAAATTTGGAGTTCAAAATCTCAACCATGTTGCTGATGGAGGCTCTGTAAAGAGATGTAATTTATTGTGAGAGCCAAATGAGTCTCATATGTGCACTCAGAACTGGCCTGACTTCCCCAACAGTTGGGAAGTGTGCTTTCCCCATCAGTGGCCTGCCCAGGGAAGACTGAGCAAGATGAGGGGAATCCCTACTATGGGATGGCCAGCTTATTGTTACATGGAAAAAGTTTTGGGCCGAGTTGGGACATGCTCAATTATTTGCCCACATTTACTCCTCAGATACACCACTCTCCTCCTAGAGGCACAGATAACGAAGAAGCAGAGAGAGGCCAGGAGGTTTACAGAACAGATTCTTCCTTGTAAAGCTATGATTTGGGTTGCAGGGATGGCAAGGGAGAGATGTTCCCTTTTTTCAGAGATTATGTAAAAGAAGACTAGAGAAAATGTTAGAGGAAAATTTGATCTATTATTTTTCCTGTTAGAAAAATGTGAGAGTGGTTGCTGTTTAAAGCAAAAACCAGGAAAACTCTTTATTTTATAGCTACTGACAATGATAAAGATATAGAAAATCTTTGGCCAGGTGTGGTGGCTCACACCTGTATTTCCAGCACTTTGGGAGCTGTAGTGAGAGGATTGCTTGAGCCCAAGTGTTTGAGACCAGCCAGGGCAACTTGGCGAAACTACATTAAATTAAAAAATCAACCAGGTGTGGTGGTGCACGCCTGTGGTTCTAGCTACTTGGTAGGCTGAGGCAGAAGTATTGTCTGAGCCCAGCAGGTCGAGGCTGCGGTGGCCATGAGCATGCCACTGCACTACAGCCTGGGCAACAGAGTGAGACTCTGACATTAAAAAAAAAAAAAATGATATAGAGAACCATCGCCTCCAAGCCTCTCTTACCATAACAATTTTTTATTTGTTTAAAATCTGGTCATTACATTTTGGGGAATACCATTGTTCTAAACAATAACTTTAAAACAGAATTGTAATAGTAAATTTATCTGTGCTCCGGCTTGGGCCTGATTGAGCAGAGTCACAATGTTTTTTAATTCAATGGATTTATATCATCTTCCAAATTATACTTTATAGAAAACCTAACTCAAAAAATGGCATGGTCAAATTAATTAGAGAAATACCAAGCTAGTCAAGTTTTACAGGTTCCTTGAATATGGCAATGAGACTTCTTAAAACATTGAAATTTTAAATATACATTGTGAATATCATAGACTTTTCAAAACTTACTTGAGTGCTGTGCTTTCTTTCACAGACTACTTCATAGGACAAATTCTCTGTGGATCATGCTTTGGAAAATATTGTTTTTAATTTTAAAATTTCTTTCCTGTGTGTTATTTTATTTTGTTCTCAATGTTGTCATCTCAGGTTGGCAGTACAATCAGAATATGAGAAGTGAGAAAATTGTGGAGGTAGGCTCCATCATCAGTTCAAGGCCCGGAACAAGAGAGCTCAGTCATTAAACCTGAGCCTTCTAACTTCACTCTGTCAACTTTTCCACTGTAGTATAATTTTTTAATTAGGTGCAATGTAAAATCTGTGACACAATTCAGTGCAGACAATTAAAGAGTGAGAAGAAAAAGAAATACTAACTTAAACTTTTAATAACAATAGGAAATTGACATTATTCAAAACAAATATTTTAGATATATTTTCTCTTACTGAATTGATAAATTAGTTTGGAGGCATGCAAGAAGGATTGAATTAAGATGTTTTGTGTCAAGTGGTTTTCCTGACCCTGAATCCAGTTCATTTTTATGACTTTGAGATAAGATACTGAGGTAGCATCAACTTTTCTAGAAAAACTTTAATGTGACATGAATAAAAGAATTTCTGTCTCTCTTATATCAGAAGACTTTCTCTTTCACTTGATATTTGAGGATGAAGTGCTCATTGATATATGTTTTCACTAATCATTAAACAAAAACAACTATATAAGAGATTATGAAGAAAATACATGTGAACCTGATCCTGATTTCTGAAAAGCTATTTCTTGTGAAACAGGAATGGGATAAGTTGGTAATGCAACCTCTTTTAACGTGATTTTATAATTTTGGTGCTAAGGGCTATACTTGTAAGAGCTTCATCTTCTACTCATTTGCATGACATTTTGTGGGTCAAGCATCCCCTTTAGCTGAAGCTAGGCTGGTGGAACATTTAGTTCATAAGAACGATTTTTATTTTTGAACCAAATTTGGGTATTAACTGATGGCAAAGGATTTTACTGTTTGGAGTTCTTTTTAAAATTTTATTTATTTTTTAGGAGTGTTTTTGTTCAGGGTTGCTGTTTACTAGAAGTTGAAAATTGTATGGAAATGCATGGGATTTAAATCTGTTTCCAGGATGATTTATGTGCAAGTAAATCCTGTAAACCGTCACCCCAAAGCATATTTATGGCTTCAAATATCTCTCTGTTTCCACCGATCTTCTGAGGGCAGGAAGCATCTCATTTTGAATTCATATCCTCTGGGAGGGAGAGAAAGTAGTTAATATGCATTTTTGAGAATATTCTCCCAAAGTTTGCTCTCATTATTAAAATATTTTTGAAGCTACAATCTGGACAATTGTGTCAACATTCAATTCTTCACATTAGTTAGTTGAGTTGGACAGTTCCTTCACTCAAAAATGTGTTGACTTGACTTCAGGATAAGTAGATATAAAACCAGATCAGTTTTTTATTTGAGAAATTGGAAGTAGAATTGGAAAGTAGAAGGATGTTGGAAAATATGCTGGATACAGATTTGCTTTATAAGCTGTTTTGGTGTTACCTAGTGCAAATCGTTTTACCTCTCTTGAGTCTCAGATTCTTAGTCTGTGAAATAGATGTAATAATATGTACCTCCGAGGGTTATAAGGATTAAGCGAGATAAAATTTATGAAGTAACATGGCACAGGGCTTTGCACTTAGTGGACACACTATGAATGCTAGCTGCGATGATTGATTTTAGTCCAGGATATTTTAACCTGAGAATTCAAGAGGAATATCATCATCAACAACAACAACAACACATTGTTTATTTTAATGTTACCACAGAAGCAAACAAAATAGGCTTCTGAAGGTCCTTGAGACAAAGCTATTCATAAATGACTTTCCTCTGTTCATTACTTATGTTTTATGGGAACATAAAAGCACCTTCAGTTCAAACCAATAGGTCTCAACTATCTCAACCAATAGTGGTCAAGCTTTAACAAACTATAGATGCTCAAACTCCTACCTTATACCACTTAAAATGGGGAAAGCCTTTGAGTTAGTGGTTTTTAAAAGCTGCTTATGTGAGGTGCAGTCATTGGTGAGAACCTTTGGCTTACTTTCCATCTGGGTCCAAGATTGATGCCTCATTTTTGTAAATTGTCAGCAATAAGACAATCAGATCAGGCTAAAGATATGAGTGGCATCTTAAACTGCAATGCTTAATTACACTCCCTAAAATCTTTTACCGCCTGAGCTATGGGCAAGATTAGAAACTTGCAAAGTCAAGTTTAGCAGAATCTGCGTAATAAGTTGTTGGGACGTGCACAAAAAAAGCAAGTAGGCATGGGAATTTTTAACTGGAGAAACACTGAAAAATGTTAAGTTACTGATTATTGATAGACTCTCCATTTTACCATTTTAAAAAATAGTGTGTCCACCTAACATGGCAATAAAACATTTTTGAGAATAATTTTTTATTTTAAAGATGTGGGATACAATTCAAGGTTAGGTACACAAATATTCATTATGGAGGTACCCAGTTGATGAGGTGTGCCCCCCTCCAGCAATTTCCCTCAACTGCCAATCCCTTTCTTGTAGTATTATGATAATTTTTCAAAGTCCACTTATGATTGAGAACATATGGTACTTTGTTCTTTTTTCTGTGAGAGATCACTGAGTATGAGAGACTTTAAATTCATCCAAGTTGTGCAAAGACCATTTTTTTTAAAAAAAGAGAAATCATGGCTAACTTTTCATTAAGACTGACCTCAGAAATTGTTTTTAGTTAAGAAAGTGCAAGGCTGGGGCACCTTTATACAGCTATTTTCTTTTGCTAGAAACCACCTGCCTGGAGGCTTGTTCAGGATTTGGTTTACTTAGCCAGGGTGAAAAAAAGAAGAGTTCCATTATCAGATCAATTTGGAATTGACTAGGTGCCCAAGTTGGATGATGCAGAGTCAAAGTTTGCTGATGATGCAAAGCAAACTTTGCCTTGGAAGTTCTGGATTTAATCTGTGTTTGTGAACCTAGATCATATTAACATCCCCAGGCAGTTGGCAGTAGTGGTGCTCATTTAGGGCATCAATCTTTCTGCTCATGTTGGTGTTGTAAATCTGGACATGCCAAAGACTATTGCAACAGTAATCACAATGTAGATAATAAGTAATTTTTTATTTCCTTGTAGTTTAAAATGCTGTCATTTTGTATAAGAGTAGTATGTTCTTAATGACAGGAAGAACACATATCTCTTTGTAGGGATGTATGTATTATAGTAAATGCATATACTGACATGTCTAGATGGCAAGCATAGATAGTAAGTATCTCTTTATTTCTAAAAAGTATTAAGTTATAGTTAATATATATTACTATACCTTCCTATTCCTTCTCCCAAGAATATACATTGGTCACAGTATTAGTAAAGATATATTATGCTATAACCTCTCTATGAACTGAGTAAGGAAACCACAACTATTTACTTTGCTGGAATCTACCCTGCAATTAATTATTTTAATCTATTATATTTGGTCCAATGAGAAATGCATTCGTACCTGAAGGAAGGAAGTGTCACCATCTGGGATAGTAAATAGATTATGTGGACTACTTTGAAGAGAATGATAAACATATAAATGCAGATGTTTTCCATCATTATAAAGAACAGTATTAAAATATTCTTTAATCTTGGATTGGTGAACTACCTTGAATTAAGAAGTATGCAAATCACCTGGTTCCCTCTTCCTTTGTTCTTTATATCTGATTGAACCGTTTTGTTTTGACACATGGTTTTATTTTGTTGAATACTTTATTGCTTGTTTTACTAGACTACATATTTTTCTGATGTTTTACTGCAAATCAGTAGAATCAACTACAATATTGAGAACATATTTTACATGCTCAATGAATTTGGATCAAATCAAACTATGCCATCCAAAGTTGTTCTAGGTAAATAGGGGTTTCCTTGTGCTTAATTTATTTAAAAGTAAGACTGTTCTTTTTTTTTTTATTAAAGTATATGTTCTTATATATATAATTGATTTCTAAAAATGTTAAAGATAATTTTTAGGACAGATTCACTTTGTTATAATAGATTGCATTGAGAGGTATAATTTTGTCTGTGACAACTAAGACAGCTTATTTTTGTTATATAAACTGTTTTTTATAATAATGGTTATGAAAACTATATAAACTTTAAAATATAATAACGGTATGAAAAATGTTTAAAAAAACTTAAAAAGGAAAATAGCACATATGATAACTTTTCTCTGTACTTAATGAATTTCAAAACAAAACAAAATGGGTATATAAAGAATTGTTTTTTACAATTAAATAAATTCTCATTTAAAAAATGATATTACTTGATGAATAGTCAATACAAATTAGGCAGATTCAATCTAAGTATTTTTGCATATGTACTTGTTTTTAAGTTTAAATTTCATTTTTTACAAAATACTCATAGTGGAATATTAGTGAATGTTACCTAAATTGCTATAATTTTTCCTCACTCATCTTTGTCATCTGTTGTTCCTCTTGCAATAAAACAAGGAAAGTAAACTGGTATAAACACTTCAAGTTTGGAAGTCTGTCCTGAATGCCTTTAAAAATGTCCATAAATTTGTCTAAGAATTTATCTTTATGTTATTATCAAAATTGTATACAAATAATCATGTACAGGACATGTATTGCATCTTTTAACATGCAAGAAGATCAAGCAAAATGGAAAAGAAAAATGATTAGATGTTTAATAACAGAACTGTTAAACAAATTATAGTATATTCATACTATAAGATATTATATTCTTGTTAAATTCAAATTTGTAAAGGTTATTTAATGGCATAAAAAGTTCTCATAATGTAACGTCACCTGGGACCCTCAGGACTGCAGGCCGTTTGTGTAATATGGTTCGGGGTATTGTGTGTTGATGACAACAACAATATGAATGTGATATTGCGTGTTTCAATACAATCAGACGGGTATGCATCTGATTTTTAAAAAGATCATTGCTGACCAGTGGCACTAAAAGTTGTTAAAAATTTCTTCCTTATACTTTTCTACATTTTTTCCAAGTTTTTGCTCTCAGTGTATCTTATTTTGTTACCAGAAAGAAGTTACAAAAGCAAACTGTGCCACTCAGTAAAGATAACAATGGACTCCAAAAGACCATCATTTCAAAGCACAATTTTTTGTTAGTAACTGGAGGAACACAGCCTGCAGGGTGACTGCTCTGTAACCGAGAGAGCAGATCATTCCAGTCAAACAGAGAAAGATGAAAGATATTCACAAGCCTCCACTGACCTCATGCCAAACACAAAGGCTTGGTGTCAGCTCTGTTATTCTCAAGTTCAACAGACTTGGTAGCAGCAAATATTTGGTTCATATCAAACAATAAAAAAGCTGATGTAGCAAAGTTTTAAACACCATAATGTGAAAAGTAATGTACCTTTTTTGGAAGCCATTAGCAATAAATATCAAAAGTCTTAAAAATGTTCATATTTCTGGACTAATTTCAATTCTGAGGATAAATTTTAAAAAGGGAATTCCAGATATGGGACAAATTTTATATACAAATATGTTTAGGAAAATGTTATTTTGAATATAAAATATTTGATAGGTGTGAAAAATCTACCAGAAGAATCATTAAGTTGAGTGCATAATATTTACTTAACAAATTCTGTGTAGGTATAAGAGCAAAAGAATATTTTATACTATCTTCTATATGCCAGGCATTGTTATAGGAACTGGGGATATATCATCTAGCACAACATACCACAAGCCCTGCCTTCATAAGACATATCTACTCTAAAATTAAAGCCTCAAATGTAAAATCAACAACAAAACTAGTGAAATATCAACAAATTTATTGCATTTAAGTGCCCATTCAGCTGCATCTTAGAAAAAGAAAAACAATCATTTTGCAGTAACATTACAGAGATTTACTAGGTCTGGAAAGATAAGAACATTATTTTTAGGCAGCTTAGAGTTTTATTGGATTCTTGCTACCAACTGAGGGACTTAATACTGGAATGTCTAGAGTTCTAGGGCCAAAATAGAGTCTTATCAATTTTTCTAGACCAGGTAATCTACAGAGTGACTGGATTGAGAATAATTATCTAGAAAGAATGCATTCCACTCTCTGGTTTAAAAAAAAAAAAGGAAGTAGATGTGGGTAAGAGATTACCTGGGGAGTTAAACCATGTGCTGTGGTCCAAATGCTTGTGTCACCTAGAAAATTCATCTGTTGGAGTCCTAACCCTCAAGGTATTAAAAGGTGGGCCTTTGGATAATGATTAGTTTAGAAGGACCAATCAATGGGTGCCCTTACAAAAGAGGCCCTAGAGAGATCCCCGTCACCCCTTTCACCATGTTGAGAACAGAAATAAAATGTCATCTATGAACCAGGAAATGGGTCCTCATTTAACACCATATCTGCTGGTACTTTGCTCTGAGATTTTGCCGGCTCTAGAACTGTGAGAAATAACTCTGTTGCTTATAAATTTTCCAGTTTATAACATTTTGTTATAGCAGCCCAAATGGAAGAAGACACAGTAAGAATTCTGGTTAGAATTAGTCTTATGAAAATTTGAGATTTTCCTCCAGCATTACTGATTTTATTTATCCCCAAGCCAAATGGTCAGACCATATGGTTAGAAGACTCTTGACAACCTGCTGAGGGTTGGCTCTCCCTGAATCACTGCAGTATACTTCAACAGCAACTGAAGTGAGACAAACGCCACAAAAAACACACAGGCAGAATCCAGAGACGTATCATAGGTCTTGCATTTTGTTATTACTAGTTTGTCACAAACAAATATGGCTTGTATTAGGGATATGTTGTATTAGGGATATGTTGTAGTCTCTTGTGACACTTGTGGATAAAGGATTTTTTGGTCAAATGAGTTTGGTAAAACATTTCTTTCATGGAGGTTCACAAGGCATTTTGGCCTCATACAGTCTCAGACATCAGCTGTAAAGAAGCCCCTTTACCTTTGTTTGTTTACTCAGCATTCTCTAAAGATTTTTAGCAATGAAATATAGTTTTTTTATATTGATCTTTTTTGTTTCTAGAAACATCAGTTATCATCCCATAAATATAGTTTGAAAATGTTACTCTACTATGGCTTAAATTTTATACTAAAAGAATAATTACATTAAGATGATAATTTACTTGAAGTTCATGAATGATGTATAAAGCCATACTTAGTAGGCACCGACAAACCTGAAAATATATTTTTGAGGTTATTATAATTATTATTTTTTCACTGTGAGTCAAGATGATTTGAAATTAGTGAATTGGTTCCTAGGTCATACGTAGATGATGGCAATTTGTTGCACAAATTTGTACTGGTAGATAATCAAATTTTTGTCACTCATTTCAAGCTGATTACACTCTTTGAAGACGTTCTACTTTTTTGCGACTTTGCATCCAAGGCACACATTAGCTGGGCAATTGCTTGCAGTTTTTGTTTTCCATTCTCTAGCTTTTAATGCCATTTGAAGATCCAAAAACTTTTAAGAAGCAGCAAAGCAAGAAAGTACTATCCTGCTAGTTGAAAGAAAATAAAACCATTTTCAAGGTATGCTTATTCCTCCAATTTCATGGATGCTGAAATCCACAAATGGGCTTCATCTCAAGGCCATCTTGGGCAAAATTACACTGCTTTGCATCTAATGTTAGATTTCTTCACCTGGGAGTTCTTTTCCTGGGAGAGTATTTCTTATTAAAGATGAGCAGTCACATTTCCCAAGATGAGCCAAACTTTGTAATGGGTTGGGTTTTAGGTACCGGACCACATATGCTAATACAACCAAAACTATTGCTCTAAAAGAGTAACAGCATCCGTTGGGCAAAATAAAACCTTGCTATGACTTTTTACTTTTGCTGCTAATTGAAATTATCAAGCTAATGAATAGATTTCTTGTTCTTTACAGAATTGTTATCTTTCCTTATTAAAATGTCATTAACACTTAAAAACAATTTATATTTCATTTGTGAAGTGAAACTACTTGTTCTAGGCTTAAGTTCAGATAAACAGCTGGATTGTAAAGGAAATTAATATTAATAATAGGTTTTGCTATCTCTAAAAATAATCTAAGAAAAGAAGTAAGCTTCAAAGTAAGATTCAACTAGCTTTTAGTTAAATTGTAATCTTATTATATAGAATTCAAAACTGAACTCAGAGGTATTGGTTGTCAAAGCCAAATAGAAATTAATTAAATAAATATCTATCAAACTGACATGCATTTTGTTTTATATTATGGACTAGGTACTCATAGGGAGATAGAGAGCAAAGTCATAGTCCATTTCCTAAAGAGGTTCCAAGTAGAGAAAAAACTAGTAAGTAGGCAACCACGCCATGTTTGGTCTGAGAGTAAAAAGGAAGTGACAATTTGTGAATGTTTTCAGAGGGAGTGAACTTGAACTGGGTTTGTAAAAGTGACTGATAGACCTAGTGTGCTGAAGGGATCAGACGTTCCAGGCAGAATGCACATATGCCATGGTGTGGTGTGAAAAGGAACATATTAAGGTCCCACAACTGGGATAAGTTAGAATAAAGAATTAGCATGGAATAATGCTGTAGGAGTTGGTGGGACCAGAGCACAAGGAACCTCATATGCCATACTAAGGAGCTCAGATTTTATCCTGTAGTCCGTGAGGGCCATTGACAGATCTTATTTAGGGATCTCATAGATCAGACCCTGCCAGGCACATGGATGTAATTAGGATAGGAAGCATCCAACACATCAGTGGTGGTGGTGGTGTTGGTGCTGGTGGCGGTGGTGGTGGTAGTGTGTGTGTGTGGGAGGGGGGGAGAGAGCGAGAGAGAGAGAGAGAGAGAGAGAGAGAGAGAGAGAAGAGTTAGAAGGAGGAGGATGGGAAGGAGGAGGGAAAGACTGAGAGAGAGTGGGGGAGGGAGGGGGAGACAGAGAGACAGAGAGACAGAGGGGGAAGGGAGGGAGGGGAAGAGACCAAGAGACTGAGACCGAGTGGAGAGAGAGAGAGGGAGGGAGGGAAGGGCAGAAGGAGAGAGAAAGGGAACTTAGGGATGGACAGATAGATAGGGTTTAGCAGTTTGGCAGCAGTGGGGTAGAGCATGTATCTTGGTCTATGAAGGACATATTACCATGCTGATAGATGAAAGTTACTTTTTTATTAGGAATATTTCACCACTTGGAGCCAAAAGTCAGAGTTTTTCTCTGCTTGTCAAGGAAATGGTGATTTTTCTTGTGGTGAGGCCAGAAGGGTGTTGCCTCTGTGGTCCGGGTCTTAGTCCAGATGGTAAAGACACCTCCCTTCTTGCCCCTGTCACTCTGCCTTCCTTGATAGGTTTACTTTACTTTGTCAGTCTTTCATCTTTTTTTTATGTCTTTACTATTTTATTTTTTCATAATATAATATACATTTTTTCCAAAGTGAAAGCTGCTGCTGATTATAAAATCAAAACTAAAACTGTGTTGTACTGAACATTTATCAACTTATTAATCAAATGCACAGGCATTTCCCCTATTCAGCCTTCATAGAGCTGTCAATTTCCTTCCTCTTTAAACATGTAGTCCATTTTCCATAGATAGAATGAATCTTTGGTGACCCTTCATTGCATCTATGACACAACATCATCCCCTGACACATAGCAATTATTTATTTTTCCAAAATCATTAATACTTTTTGGTCTCTGACTTTTCTTAGTATCAGTCATGATTTTTTTTTTAAGGTAGAAAGAGCTCTTTAGATATAAGCAACTGAACTCAATGGACTAACTTAAGAGTAAAGGAGGTAGGGTCCACGAATGTTGTGGAAATTTTATGGAGTCAGGCATTAAACTCAAGGATAGGAAATATTGGCCAGGCAGTGTGAACCACAAGAACCAGGAATGGGCAAGTCCTTGAAGTCCTTGCCCTTTCTTCCTCCAGGTCTGCACTACTATGTCTCAACCCACTCTTCTTCATATACCTGTTTCAACTCCTCTCTGAAGACTCTCCCTGTTTGGGTATGCACTGAAGATCCCAGTCACAGCTTGATGTAATCTTTTCAGTCAAGACTCCCATAGAAAATCTCTAGCATCTGTAATGCAACTCCAAAATCACAAGAAGAAAAATCCTCATTGGTTCATCTTAGGTCCAATTATCAAATTGGACTAATTCCAATTAGTTGAAGGCAGGGCACCAATAATAAACAAGCAGAAACCCACATAAAAAACACAATCCTATTCACAATAGCCACAAAAAAAGAGAAATACCTTGGCATCTTCCTAACCAGAAATGTCAAAGACCTTTACAATGAAAACTACAAAACACTGCTCAAAGAAATCAAAGATGACACAAACAAGTGGAAAAATATCCCATGCTCATGGATAGGAAGAATCAACATTGTGAAGATGTCCATCTTACCTAAGTCAATCTACATATCTAAAGCAATACCCATCAAATTACCAGCAACATTCTTCTCAGACCTAGAAAAAACAATAAAAGAATTCATATGGAAACACAAACAACCAAGAATAGCCAGAGCAATCCTCAGCAAAAAAAAGCAGGAGGTATCACATTACCAGACTTCAAACTTTACTATAAAACTTCAATAATCAAATCAGCTTGGTATTGGTACAGGAACAGGCATATAGACCAATGGAATAGAACTGAGATTCCAGAAGCAAAACAACAATTTCGCAACCAACTCATCTTCAACAAAGCCTTCACCACCTACCACTGGGGAGAGGACAACTTATTCAGTAAATGGTCCTGAAAAACTGGCTGACCACATGCAGAAGATTCAAACTAGACCCCTATCTATCCCCATACACAAAAATTAACTCTAAATGGATCAGAGACTTAAATGTAAAACTTTAAATCATAAGAACCTTAGAAAATGCAGGACATACCCTTATGGAAATTGGAACTGGCATCCAATTCCTGAACAAAACCTGAAACGCACGGGCCATAAGAGATAAGATAGACAAGTGGGACCTCATTAAACTGACAAGATTATGGAAAACCAAAGAAACCATCAAGAGAGCAGGGAGACAGCCCACAGACTGGGAAAAAGTGTTTGCCAACTCCATGTCTGACAAAGGCCTAACATCTTGGATCTACAAGGACCTCAAACGTGCTGAAAATGAAAATATAAACAACCCTATTACCAAGTGTGCAAAAGACATGAACAGACACTTCTCAAAAGAAGACATACGAATGGCCAACAGACACATGAAGAAATGTTCAACCTCACTAATCACCAAGGAGATGCAAATTAAAGCTACTCTGTGATACCAGCTAACTCCAGTCAGAATGGCCATTTTCAATAATTCAAAAAATAACAGATGCTGGAGAGGGTGTGATGAAAAGGGAACACTTCTACACTGTTGGTAGGAATGTAAACTAGTGCAGCCTCTGTGGAAATCAGGGTGGCGATTCCTAAAAGCTCTAAAAATCGATCTTCCACATGACCCCGCAATCCCCCTACTGGACATGTACCCTGAAGAACTCAAATCACTATCAAAAAGATACCTGCACACGTATGTTTATCGCAGCATTGTTCACAATAGCAAGATCATGGAACCAAACATGCTGTCCATCAAAAGAGAACTGGATTTTAAAATGTGGTGCATATACACAATGGAATATTATGCAGTCATAAAAAAAGAACAAAATCATGAATTTCACAGCAACCTGGATACAACTGAAGTTTATGATAATGAGTGATCTCTCACAGAAACAAAGATCTGAGTATCGCATGTCCTCACTCATAAGTGGACCTTGAACAACTATCGTAATACTATAAGAAAAGGATTGAGAGTGATAAGAAACCTTGGGGGGGGAAGAGTGGGGAAGGGTGGTGGGATTAACAGTAGTGTATATCTTTCTGGGGACAGGGAGGCAAACCTCATCAACAAGGGTACCTGCACAATGCATATCTGTATACATAACCCTTAAGCTGTACCCCACAATTTTAAAATAAAAAATATGTTTAAAAAAAAAGATATTGACTCTAACACTATGATAGCTGGGGACTTTAATACCCCACTCACAACCCTTGACAAATCATCAGGGCAAAAAAACAGCAGGGAGAACCTGAACCTCAATGTGACTCTTGATCAAATGGACTTAACAGATACCGACAGAACACTCCACCCAAGGACCACAAATATGCCTTCTACTCAGCACCACATGGAACTTATTCTAAGATCGACCACATCCTTGACCATAAATCTAGCATAAACACATTTCCTAAGATTGAAATTTTGCCATGTACCTAATCAGAACACAGTGGCATAAAAATAATTATCAACACCAACAAAGTTCCCCCAAAACCCACAAAGACATGGATGCTAAACAACATGATACTAGGCAACTCCTGGGTCAACATGGAAATTAAATCAGAGATTAAAAGATACCTGGAAATGAATGAAAATATAGAAACATCTTATCAAAACCTCTGGGATGCGATGAAAGCAGTGGTAAGAGGGGAATTCATATCTGTACAAACACACATGAAGAAAATGGAAAGATCAGAAGTTAACAACCTAACAACTCACCTAAGGTAGCTGGAAAAGCAAGACTGCCAAAATCCTAACTTCAGCACAAGAATCTAGATCACCAAAATAAAAGCCCAAATCCAAAACATAGAAGACAAAAGGATAATACCAAAAAAAACCAATAAAACAAAAACTAGTTCATTGAAAGGATAAACCAGATGGATGTTCCCCAAGCTAGACTGACCAACAAAAAGCCCAAATAAACTCAATCAGAAACACAAGAAATGAAGTCACAACTGACTGTGAAGTGATACAAAAGATTATCAGAGACTACCATGTAGACTTGTATGAAAAAAACTTGAAAATCTAAAGGAAATGGAAAACTTTCTGACATCACACAACCTGCCCAGGTTGAAACAAGAAGAAATCAAGACCTTCCTTAGACCAATAACAATCCAGCAAATTGACTATATCATAAGAAAACTACTTACAAAAAAAGGCCTGGACCAAATGGCTTTCCAGCAGAATTCTGTGAAACATACAATGAGGAACTGTTACCAATCCTACTGAAAGTATTCCAGGTGATTGAGAAAGATGGAACTCTCCCCAAATCATTTTATGAAGCTAACATCACATTGACACCCAAGCCAGGTAAAGACCCAACAAAGAAAGAGAACTACAAGCCAATATCATTGATGAACAGAGATGCTAAAATTCTCAACAAGATCCTAGCTAACTGTATTCAACACCACATCTCAAAAATAATCCACGATGACCAAGTAGGCTTCATTCCTGGGATGCAAGTTTGGTTCAACATTCATAAGACCATAAACTTAATTAAATACATCAACAAATGTAAAAAAAAACCAAAAACCACATGATTATATCATTAAATGCAGAAAAAGCTTCTGAGAAAATCAGCATCCCTTCTTGTTAAAACCTTCAAACATCTAGGCATAGAGGGAACATAATTCAAAATAGTAAGAGCCATCTATAAGAAGCCTATACCAGCATACTGCTAAACAGACAGAAATAGGAACCATTTCCCCTGAAAACTGGAACAAGACAAGGAAGCCCACTCTCACCCCTCCTGTTCAATGTAGTATTGGAAATCCTGGCTAGAGCAATCAGAAAAGAGAAGGCGAACAGGGGTATCCAAACAGAGAAAGAGAAAGTCAAGTTATCTCTCTTTGCAGACGACATGATTGTATACCTTGAAAACTCAAGACAATCACATTTCTTTACACCAATAATAAACAAACAGAAACCCAAATAAAAAGCACAATCCCATTCACAATAGCCACAAAAAATATGAAATACCTTGGCATCTTCCTAACCAGAGATGTGAAAGACCTTTATAATGAAAACTACAAAACACTGCTCAAAGAAATCAAAGATGACACAAACAAGTGGAAAAATATCCCATGCTCGTGGATTGGAAGAATCAATATTATTAAGACATCTATCTTACTTAAGGCAATCTACAGACTTAATGCAGTACCCATCAAATTATCAGCAACATTCTTCTCAGATCTAGAAAACACAATACAGGAATTCACATGGAAACATAAACAACCAAGAATAGCCAATACAATCCTCAGCAAAAAAAAAAAAAAAAAAAAATGCAGAAGGTATCACAATACCAGACTGTAAACTTTACTATAAAGCTACAATAATCAAAGCAGCTTGGTATTGGTACAAGAATAGGCATATAGATCAATCAAACAGAATTGATATTCCAGAAGCAAAACCTCAATTTCTCAAACAACTCATCTTTGACAAAACTTCCACCACCTACCACTGGCAAGAGGAGAACCTATTCAGTAAATGGTGCTGGGAAAACTGGCTGACCACATGCAGAAGATTCAAACAGGATCCTTATCTATCCCCATACACAAAAATTAACTCTAAATGGATCAGAGACCTAAATGTAAAACCTCAAACCATAAGAACTTCAGAAAATGCAGGACACACCTTTATGGAAGTTGAAACTGGCATCCAATTCCTCAGCAAACCCTGAAACGCACGGGCCATAAGAGATAAGATAGATAAGTGGAACCTCATTAAACTGACAAGCTTCTGCAATGCCAAAGAAACCATCAAGAGAGCAGGGAGACAGCCCACAGACTGGGAGAAAGTATTTGCCAACTCCATGTATGACAAAGGTCTAACATCTAGAATCTACAAGGAACTCAAATGTGCTGAAAAGAAAAAAACAAACAACCTCATTACAAAGTGGGCAAAAGATATTAACAGACACTTCTCAAAAGAAGACATACGAGTGGCCAACAGATACATGAAGGAATGTTCAGCCTCGCTAGTCATTAAGGAGATGCAAATTAAAACTGCACTGAGATACCACCTAACTCCAGTCAGAATGGCCATTATCAATAACTCAAAAAGTAACAGATGCTGGAGAGGGTGTGGTGAAAAGGGAACACTTCTACACTCTTGGTGGGAGTGTAAACTAGTGGAGCCTCTGTGGAAAACAGTGTTTCGGTTCCTAAAAGCTCTAAAAATTGATCTTCCATATGACCCCGCAATTCGCCTACTGGGAATATACTCTGAAGAATTCAAATCACTCTATAAAAAAGATACCTGTATACGTATGTTTATTGCAGCTTTGCTCACAATAGCAAGATCATGGAACCAACCATGCTGTCCATCAAAAGAGGACTGGATTTTTAAAATGTGGTACATATACACAACGGAATATTGCACAGCCATAAAAAAGAATAAAATCATGAATTTTGCAGCAACCTGGATGGAATTGTAGTTTATAATACCAAGTGATCTCTCACAGAAACAAAGATCTGAGCATCACATGTTCTCACTCATAAGTGGACCTTGAACAACTATCATAATACTATAAGAAAAGGACTGACAGTGGTGAGAAACTATGGGGGAGGCAGGGAGGTGAAGGGAGGTTTATTTTAATGGTAGTCAATATCTGTCTGGGGATGGGGGGGCACACCTCATCAACAAGGGTACCTGCAAAATGCATATTTGTATACCAAACCCTTAACTGTACCCCACAATTTTAAAATAAAAAATATGTTAAAAAAAAGAAAAGCTACAATAATCAAAACAGCCCGGTATTGGTCCACGAATAGGCATATAGACCAATGGAATAGAATTGAGAGTCCAGAAGCAAAACCTCAATTTCTCAACCAACTCATATTCAACTAAGGCTCCACCACTCACCACTGGCGAGAGGAGAATCTATTCAGTAAATGGTGCTGGGAAAACTGGCTGACCACATGCAGAATATTCAAACAGGACCCATATCTATCCCCATACACAAAAACTAACTCTAAATGGATCAGAGACCTAAATGTAAAACCTCAAACCATAAGAACTTTAAAAAATGCAGGACACACCATTATGGAAGTTGGAACTGGCATCCAATTCCTCAGCAAAACCCAAAATGCACAGACCATAAGAGATAAGATAGACAAGTGGTACCTCATTAAACTGACAGGCTCTCGCTCTGTTCATTCCCATCTGTGTTGTGTTTAAAAGTGCCTGGCATCTTCCTCTGCTGTGTCTTGCTTCTTGTCTTGCCATGTGATCTCTGTGCACTCAAGCTTCCCTGCCTTCTATCATGAGTAGAAGCAGTCTGGAGCCCTCTGTAGATGTAGATACCAGTCTTGAACTTTCTAACCATAAGTATCATAAGCCAAATAAAACTTTTTTCTTTATAAATCACCCATCCTCGGGTATTTTTATAGCAACATAAAATAGACTAAGATTTCAAGGAAGGAGGGAGAGAATTTCAGCTGTTCTTCTCAGAAGGTGTCTTCCTTAGGTGAGTTTCAGTTGTTCTTGTGAGGAGGGTGAACAGGAGCAAATCACCTCAATGTGTTGTCCTTGGAGATCTCACAACATCAGCCTCACTTGAGAGCTGTTAGACATGGGGAATGTGGGGCCCCACAGAGACCTGCTGAGGCTGCACCTGCTTCTCCACAAGACTCCTCAGGGGATTTGAGACCTCATTGAAATGTAAGAAGGTCTAGTTTAAGCCACAATGGAAAATCTCACTTCCTCTACTTTTGACAACAAGCCATTTTCTCCCCCAAGTTTTTCCTAGGCCACCTGGGTCCGGGGCTCAACTGTGCTGCTCACATCCAACTGAGTTTGATTCTGGTGCTAGACCCCCTCCTGGTGTGTAGGAAATGTTTTAATAACAGATATTTTGATAGTCAACATGGGTAATTTGCTAGGGAAGGGTCAGTATCCCAGTGGCTCCTGCCTGTAATCCAAGCATTTTAGGATTGGTAGGCCACTGTTCTTGTGCAAGCAACTTATCTGTAACTTGATATTGAGGAAGCTTTGTGAAAAGTCTTATTAAAGATCTACAAGCAGGAATGTCTTGCAATGTTTGCAGGAGGGCTTCTCTCTCATGGGCTCTCCATAGTCCATTTTGTGAGTGTTTGACATAAGTGACTCCATTTTGGTACCAGCGTAATGGACATATCTAAAGAGCTCCATTATTTTTTACCACATTGCCACAAACTACCTTTAATATGTTGTCAAAACCTCAGAGAATCAATTGTAGTGTCTAACTGTTTGTCTGGGTATATAAACATATGTGTGTGTACATTATACTTTTGACCCTCAAGCAACATCAAACTTAGAGGCACCAACCCACTGCACATTCAAAAGCTACATATACTTTCAACTCCCCAAAATGTAACTACAAATAGCTGACTGTTGTCTGGAAGTTTTACTGATAAAATAAACAGTTGATTAATAAATTGTCTCTAATTTGTGTGTATTATATACTACATTATTGCATTAGAATCAGCTAGAGAAAAGAAAATGTTATTAAGAAAATCTCAAGAAAGAGAAAATATATTCACTACTCATTTAGTGGATCATCATAAAAGTCTTCAACCTCTTTTTCTTCATATTGGGTGGGCTGAGTTGGAGGAGAAAAAAGAGTTGCTCTTGCTATCTAAAGGATGGAAGAATTGGAAATTTTCATAGATTTATGCAGCTCAGACCCAAGTTGCCCAAAAGTCAACTGTTCATAATTTTCTGTATATTTTGATATGGGAAATAAACATGTCTGCCTGAGGAGAGAAAAACCCTTTCAGATATTTTTACAAGTCATCAACTATATCACTAGAGGCTGTAGTTGACCTGTAAATAACCGATGCTCTGCTCTTTTCATTGTCAATATTTCTTGTGTATTTATTTAAATTGTTTTTATTGCCATACAATCAGGCTCATTAAACTTTTCTTTTGCAGCATCTATTGGGCTGTCATTCCTAACCAATGTATCTTTTATTGCAAACGTTTTAGTGGTCATTTATAGAAATTTGATTTTAGGTGTCTTTTTTATCTTCAATTTCTGCAATTAACTATCTCAGTCCTCCTGAAGTAATGGCAGACAGTTATAATCACTGTATTTGTATCCTGTCTAGCAAGTCATTGTATGTGCAAATTCTGGACCTGGATGGATTGATCAAATTTTCTGTTTGTAATGACTCATATTTTCTTGCTTATCAGAAGGAATTTTAATACAATTCTGGCCATTGTGAATTTTTGTTGATTGGGTACATGGTGTATTTGTATTTCTCTATGTATTTTTTTTTCTTCTTGCATTCAGAAAAGTGACTTGAAGACAGTCGGATCCTTTCTTACCTTGCTCTTAGTCTATCTTTGGTGGAGCAGGAGCAAATAGCAATTCACAGCTAGTTTGCCCCCAGCACAGGATCAATCTCTCTGACTACTTAATCTGATATTCTCTATTAGGCATTTTTATTCCGGTTGTAAGAACAATTCTCCCGATGGTTTTATGTGTGTATGCATGTTGTGTATGTTTGTGAAGCCTGCAATTGCTTTCTCAAATGCCTTTAGGAGATTCCTTTTTAAGGCTCAAGTATTTTCTGTGCACACATGTGCTCATCGGTACCCAAAAATATTTTCAAAGTCCAGAATCTTGTCTCTGTGCAGCCCTCCTTTCTTCCATACAATTTCCTGTAGACTGTTGGGGTTTTTGGCAGGGGAGGGGGAAGAGGGTGGGGTCAGATCCCTAAAATCAAAGTCTGAGAGAAAAAGTTGCCTGCAGTTTGGTAATGAAATATCCTCTCTGGGAGGAAGTATGAAAGGCACAACTGGGCAACCTATAATGTGGCCCCAAGTGATGATTGACTGGGAAGCCCTTCAAGATCATCCTTCCTGAGACAGGACCTTGGTATTTTGATCTCAAACAATTATTAGCCCTGAGCTCCACTCTGAGAGAGGGAAATCTTGGTGGAGGTCATTCTCTGCAGCCAATAGCAATGCCCAGTGAGGGCAGAGCTGTAAGTTCCCATGATTCCCAGCCACAGTGGTTTGATGGTTTTTCCCTGAAGAGCAGATCTCCAGAGTTTACTAAACTGGTCTTTGGTCAATATCAGGATGCTGTGGTTTAGATGGGGCTACACTAGGGTAGTTCAGAGGTACATTTATGGATATTTGGGCATGAGCAGAAGAACTGAGCTTGGACAATTACCACACATATGGAAATACAGATATTATAAACACTTGACAGATATCTCCTTCTGATTGTAGGTAAATTCAAGATGTTTTCTAAGTCACATGCTAGCCCGGTCAACCCCAGGACAGTCTTGACATGACAGCCTCCAAGCCACTCCTGATGTACCCTCTGCAGAGCCTCCCTGGAAGTTGTTGTAAAGAGAACCCTGAGGCTCTCAGATCCAGGTGAACTGGGCCAGCCTTGCTCATGGATTTGTCCACAGTCCTCTTGATGATGGAGCAAGAGGGTGACACTGAAGGAGGAGGGGTTGTATCTCACTTCCCTATCTGTCTGCTTCACTGAATATTAGTACCACTGCTGACCCATGCCTGACAGTAATAATCATTCTCATCTCCAGCCTGGGCCCCTCTAATGATCAGGGTGGCCATGTTCCCTGATTTGGAGCCAGAAAATTGCTCAAGGATCCCTGATGGCCAGTTACTGCAAAACTAGATGACCAGCACTGGGACCTGGCCTAGTTTCTGCTGAATACCAAATTGCATGATAGCTTCTTTTGTCATCTTCCTGGCATGTGATCCTGGCTTTTGTCCCTAGACTACAAATGCTGAAGGCAGCTGAATCAGCTCAGAAGAAGCCATGGAGCCTGCAATAGAAGGCAGAAGTGACTCTCAGGATGAGGATTTCATTCCCATATCCCACACTGTGCATCACTACCTGTGCTGAGCTGAAGGTCAGAACAAAGCTGATCCTAGGAGGTAACACCTGTGCAGAGAGTACAATGAGCAGGGATGCTGTCCTGGCCATGATAGAAGCACCCCAGAGCTCTTCTTCTGGGTCTTCAGATAGGAAAGAGACATCCATGCCCCTTTTATCCTTGAAAGGGAAGTATCTTCATGCAAAACTATTTACCCCTTTCTGTGGCTTGTTGGTAGTTTCTTGGTTATGGTAGATGATATCTGATCTAGCCTCTTCAAGGTGACTGTCTGAGCCCTGAGCCTGAGGGCCTTAGACAGGTAATTTTTCAGGTTCATCAACAGGGCCAGGTGGATGTCATGAATGGAGAGTATTTTTCACCCCCCCCCCAAAAGGGATCTCAGAGAAAACATCAGTTACACCCTTTGTACTTGAGCACCACAAGGGAACGTGGAGTTACTGTGGTCCCCAGTCAAGACTGGCTGTGCCCACTGGTGACCTCAAGAGGAATGCCATCCTCCATGGAACTCTAGTTCATGCAGAATGACTACTTAGAAGCCTGTAGTTTATGCCAGATGTACTGGTAAGTGTTTTACAAATGTAACCTCAAGAAAAAAACTTATAACATGGAATATGAGGACTAGGAACCCTATACACAAGACACAATCTTCATTAAAGAATCTATGTTGGCAAGTTGAATGCTTTCCCCAAAATCCCCAGTGGATAATGAGTATAGTCAAGATTCCCTCCAAGAAACTCACCTCAGTCCTGACCTTCCAGCCCTTCCTGCCCTGCCTTCTGCCTCCTGCTCCATCTACTTCCTCCCTCATCCCTGGCCTCTGGTTTCCTCCTCAACATCATTTGCTAGTGCAACCATAACAGGATACCACAGACATGGCTGCCTAAACCACAGAAACTTATTTCCTCACAGTTCTGAAGCTAGAGGCCCAAGATACAGGAATTGGTAGCTTTGGTTTCTGCTGAGGAATCTCTTCTTGGCCTGCAGATAGCTGCCTGCTTCCTATTCTCATGTGTTTCTCTGCATACTCACCTCTGACATCTCGTCTCTGTGAGTTCAAACGTCCTCATCTTAGGAACACTCCAGTCAGATTGGATAAGGACCCACACTAATGGCTTCATTTTCACCCAGTCTCCTTGATGACTCCAGACTTTGGTTCAAGCTTCCTTGTTCATTTTCCCCTCCCCCTCTGATTTTATATCTAGGGGAATTTATTCCTGATCTGAAACCCTCCCAGAATTCAGCAAAAAAAGAGAGATAAAAGGTAGGAGATTTTGATACAGTACTACCTTGGGCAAAACCCCAAATCCAACCAAACTAATTATAAAAGTATGTTCTTGTTCACAGAAAGACCTCAGGTTACTACAGGAGTTAAAATATAGTGTTCCTCATAAAAAGATTGCCACTTAGGACATACGCTAGTGGAATTTTCAAACTTCACATTATCCTGTAAACAAGGAACTTTAAAACCATATACTGTGGGTTAAACCCTAAATGTCAACTTCTTTTTTTAATGGTCCCAAGCTCATGTGTGGTCTTTATACTTTTAAATAGGCACATTGTAAATGATATTGAAAATACCTACATTATATCCTCAAAGTTGACTCTTGACCCACAAAGCCTAACACACTTATTATGTGAACATTTAAGAAAAAATTTACCAATTGCTGATAAATACAAAGCCCTGAAGTATTTGAGAAAATGCTAGAAATTCAAAACAAAAATGTCACAAGATAACATTTTAATCTAACAGGTTGGCAGAAAAACCAAACAACCAGCAATATACTCTGCTCAAACATTTGTAGAAAACACTGTCAATTGGTATAGTGCTCTACAGGGGATTCTGAAAATAATCGGTGAAAATAGCAAACACACCTCCTTTGACACAGCAGTTCAACTTCTAGAAATATTCCCAATGGTCATATACACCCATGAACCCAACAAGTCTGATGGATGATGTTAATTATAGTGTTATTTGTGAGATCCAAATGCTGATGAGGACTATTAAGGGATAATTGGTTAAAACACACGCCTCTGCAGCCTTATTATGAGTGGGGGCAGTGTCTAGAATGGAAGGACAACTAAATATAATGCATGTGATTGTCTTGACATGAGGACCAGGACATGGGACTTCCTCTCTCTTATCTCCCAAGTCCAGTCTCATAGAGGGAGAACTTGAGGTGGGAACTGGGCTTGTGTGATTTACAAAGAAACCAGGATGGAGAGAGGATTAGGGAAGGGAAGGTATAGAGGTAAAGTCAGGTGCTAGCCTGGCCCTGGGGGAACTCCAGAGCAGAAATGCACCACAAGGTGTGTCCTACTTGGAGGCCAGCGAGCAAGTTTTGCGTCCTATAGCCCACTCATTTATTTAGGCAGTGGTGGGGTGTACCTCCCAGACAACGCTTCATGAGGTAGCTTCACTCTGAGAACCCAGAATCTACCTCCAGAGAAGGCTGGGAGATGAAGGGACCCACTGAATGGTGACTCCAAAAGCATCTGCCAGAGGCTTCATTTCCTACAGTAGTGTATATCTAGTGTTCAAATTCAAATCCATCACATTGGTTATTAAAAAAAAGAATGTCTTTTTTTTCTTTTGAGTCAGGGTCTCACTCTTTCACCAAGGCTGGAGTGCAGTGGCAAGATCATGGCTCACCGCAGCCTTGAACTGAGCTCAAATGATCCTCCTGCCTCAGCCTCCCAAGTCACTGGGACTACAGGCATGAGTCATCACTCCCAACCAATTTTTCTTATTTTGTCTCACTATGTTGCCTAGGCTGGCCTTAAATTCTTCGGCTCAAGTAATTCTCCTGCATTGGCCTCCCAAGTGCTGGGTTATATGCCTGTTCACAGCTTTGTCCACAGTCCCTCTGGGGCTGGAGGAGGAGGATGACACTAACAGAGATGGGGTTTGTGTCTCACTTCCCCATCTGTCTGTATCACTGTGGATAACTACCACTGCTCTCCAATGACGCACAGTAATAGTCAGCCTCATCTTCGGCCTGTGCCCCACTGATGGTCAGGGTGGCTGTGTTCCCTGAATCAGAGCCAGAGAATCTCTCAGGGATCCCTGATGGCCGGTTGCTGCTATCATAGATGACCAGCACAGGGGCCTGACCTTGCTTCTGCTGGTACCAGTTTGCATAGTATGTTTCTAAGTCCTCACCCTGGCAGGTAATCCTGACTGTCTGCCCCAACGCCACAGACACTGCAGACACTTGAGTCAGCTCAGAAGAGGTCGCAGAACCTGCAAAAGAAGACAGAAGAGATGAGTTTGTGATAAAGGGTCTCATTCCTGGTGGCTCACACCCTGCATCACCCCCGGTATGGATCGGAGGTCAGGGCCAAGCTGATCCCCAGTTCTGCAGGCGTTGAGCCCCAGGAGTCAGTACCTGTGCAGAGAGTGAGGAGGGTGAGCAAGGAAGGGGTCCAGGCCATGGTGGAGACACCTCAGAGTTCTAACTCTGAACCCACAGCTGGGGTGGGCCTCCAGGCCACTCTTATAGGATGGAGAGATTCTTCATGCAAATCTTGATATTCCCCTCTTGTAACATTTTTGGGTGGTACCCTGGTGAGGGTGCAATGCAAGTCTATTCTCCATTGTTCAGTTTGTCTGTCTGAGCTCTTGTCTGAGCTTTGAGCCTGAGTGTCTCATGTTGGCAATTTTCCAAGTTCAGAAGAAGGACCACATGTATATCATGAATGAAGGGCATTTGACCTGATCGAAGGAGCCTCAAAGGAAGTCTCAGGCACACCCTTTGCACTTGAGCACTACCAGGGGACTAGGAGTTATTAAGCTTCTAAGTCAAGACCCACAGTGTCCCCTGCTGCCCACAGAAGGAATGCTATCCCCTGTGTATCACTAGCTCATGCAAAATGACCACCTAATACATACTGGATGTTGACTCTTTGCCCACAAAGCTTAAATACATCTTATTTGAACACTTCAGAAAAGTTTACCAAATCCTAAAAAATACACTGAAATATTTGATAAAATCTCAACCTCAAGCAAAATAGGTGAAATTCAAAATAAATTGTCACAAGGTAATGTTTTTAACCTAACAGCTTGACAAAAATCTATATTTTCAACCCTATACTCTGATCAAATACTTATAGCTGACACTGCAAATTGGTACAGCCCCTCTCAAGGGGAAGCTGAAAATACATGGAAAAAAATATACAAAGACACACACTTTGACCCAGCAATTATATTTTTAAAAATTTATCTGATGGTTATATTTCATATAAACCCATGGAGTCTGCATGAAGATATTCATTTTATTGCTATTTGTAATATCAACATCCTGGCGGGAATCATTAGGGGCTAGTTGGTTAAAACCCACGTGGAATCCTCTGCAGCCATTTCATAAACAGCGCAGTGCTCTATGCCTAGGGAAGGAGGATACATAAGAAATGGTGCATGTGACTATCTTAACATGAAGACCAGGAGAGGGGACTTCTTTTTTCCTCATACCCAAGTATAGTCTCAGGAAGGCAGAGCTTGAGATGGGAATTTGGCCTATGTGGTTTACTGAAGAGTGTTTTCAAAAGAAACCAGAATGGGGAGAGGAGTAGGATAGGGAAGGTACAGAGGTAAAGTCAGGCTCCAGCCTTGAGCAGAATAGCACCACAAGGTATGTCCTACTTGGAGGCCAATGAAAAGGGTTTCTGACCCCTGCCCCATTCATTCATTGGCTTTGTATGGTGATGGTGGGTATCACTTCCAGGCACCCCTTCACGAGGTGACTGCAGTCTGAGAGCCGAAGGCCCACTCCCAGAGAAGGCCATGTAGCTGGGAGATGGGCACCCACTGAATGGTGAGTGCAACAGCATCTGCCATGGGCTGCATTTGGAAATTTTCTACCAACATGTATGTGTTATCCAGTGGTAACGTTCATCACATTGTTTCTAAAGGAGAATTCCTTAACTTCCCTGGACAAAAGTCTTATGAACAAGAGAAAAATAATCAGGCCATGTCCACACCTCCTCCCTGTTGCAATGAACATGAGTGAACAGTGAAGGGCCTCCACAGGCCTCTGGGGGACCGAAATGTTTCCAAGAACTTTATACCCAGGTCAGGCTTAAGGGGAGCAAACAAAACTGGATTTATAGTGGGCTTTAGCAGTTTCCCGGAATGGGGAAGTCTGCCCTCTGCCCCAAGGACACTGCATGTGTTGTTGGAGTTCCTGGTCCAGCTTCCATAGGAAGGCATTTCTGTGAAGCGAGTTTGTGGTGCCACAAGATACAGAAGTGCTTAGCTTGTACCCCGTAATGGTGGAGATAGCTGGGCCCCAAAGGATGGAGCCTGATGCAGCTGGGGATGATGTGGGGCATTTGTCTATATGTTGTGTGAACCACAGAAAATCTTGTCCAAGTTTCTTCAGGAACTGTCCTATTGTGTTACCAGTCATGACAGGTCCTGCACTCATAGAGTAGGTGAGAGTAACTGGAACCCAGGAGTTCCTGTGAGAGAGGGCTCCAGTCACCATAGTCAGGAGCTGGCAGCTGAAGGGTATTACAGAAAAAGGCAGGTCTGTGAGCATAACAGGAAGGGAGACTCCCCAGAGAGCCCCTTGTTCACTTCCCTCCTGAAGACACAGGATTTCCATCCTGACCTGAGCAAAGGCCCATGAAAATGACAGTGGTCCAGGACATGAAGTGAAGCCCCCATAAGATTCTTTCTCTGGACCTCTCATCAGGTGCAGCACTCCTCTGAATTCCCCTCTTTCCTCTGACACTTTGGTGGAGGGTGGACTTTGTGCAAATCCATCTCCCAGGTTCCTGCCTCACCTAGCCTGCTCCCATAGGCCACCCTTCAACTGAGCCCTATCTGGTTGAATGTCTCCCAGTTGAAGGGAGAGGGGAAGAAAGAAAGTTGTACTCAGGGTTTTGTTTCTGTTTCCTTCTTCCTGCCTTCCTCTCTCCCCGAACTTGCGGAGAGCCAATAGTTTCTGCTTGGGAAGTACTTAGGAATAAAGCAAATGGGGTCATTGAAAAGATTCTCAGATGAGTCGAGGTTCTCAAAGACAGAGACAGTTGAGGTCCTCACAGATATAGACAGATCCCACAGCCCTGCCTGTTTCTTCCTCATCCAAGAGTCTTCTTTCTTAAAGAGACTGGGCCTGTTAGATTCAATGTGCGTTTCTGGTTGATTTTCTCTAAATCGAACCTCAGTCCTTTGTCAGAAGACTCCAAGCAATTGAAATGCTCCATTTCCTCTCCAGGTCTATCTGAATTTTGATGTCCCACACTTCAGGTACTCTGTGCATCAGATACCATCTGTCCCTTGGTGTATTCTGACCAAGTGGGGATGCACATGGGTGTCTGGTGCATTCAGGATCCTTGTCATGTGTTGGGTGCAGGCATAAAGGACATAGGATCATTGCTCAGTGTTGGGTGTCTAGTCACTCAGTCTTTTCCACACTTGTGGGAACAGCTGAGGTGGGAAGTGATATATTTGACTCCATTCTTCAGGACAGGACTGAATATTTTAGACATATAAGTGCTGTCTTTTATTTAATTAGATGGTGGCTTCTGAGTTTTAAGATGACTCAGTCAGCTGCAGAGACTTGGAACCCAGGAGGTTGAAACACCAACAAGTCTCTGGAGATTTTAGCCTGCCAGATTTGAGCCCTAAGTGGGGCCTGAGCACTCCTCAAAGAGTGACAGTGACTTTCATACAGATTCTCAAAATCCAGTCCTGTTTCAATTGAAATCTAAACGAGATTTTAAAATTGTGCCAGAAAAAAATAGTTTTATGAAGGAAATGAGGAAAACTTGGTTGCTATTTGGTGAAAGCAATTTTCTCTGAAAGATAAGATGAGTGGTGGAAAGAGTGTTCTTAAGGTGATAACATGGAGGAATACTGCAAAATTCATAGTCTGTCAATCATTGCAATAATGACTAATCATAATAAGAGACCCAGAAACAGATGAGGTTGTTTCCTGTGACCTGGGCCATGGAATGTGGCTGTGCTCAACCTTGATACTCAGGGCCTTGTTAGCAATGGGGAGGAGTTTCTATTTTATACTTAGTGTTATGGATTGTCAATAAGGGGTTTAAGCATGTGGCTGGGTGCCATGGTCTGCTTCATGACTTCTGAGATAACTCTGGGGACCATCAGTCTGAGTCAAGATGGAGGTGTCCACAGAGGCCTAAGTTGGGAATGATGGAGCCCTGGGGTGCGGTGGTGGCAGGGAACATGGACAGGGGCCACTGGAGCAGGAATTCACAGGACATGGTGGATAGGCAGGGATTTGGAGGGGAAATAACAACAGAGAATGACTCTGAATTCATGACAAGGGAGAGGAGAGGCAATCTACAGGTTTAATGCAATACCCATTAAATTACCAGCAGCATTCTTCTCAGACCTGGAAATGACAGTACAGAAATTCATATGGAAACATAAGTGACAACGAATAGCCAAAACAATCCTCAGCAAAAACAAAACAAAACAAACAAACAAACAAACAAACAAACAAAAAACAAAGTGGGAGGCATCGTGCTGCTAGACATTAAGCTTTATTATAAAGCTAAAACAATCAAAACAGCCTACTATTGGTACAAGAACAGGCATATAGACCAATAGAACAGGATAGAGATTCCAGAAGCAAAATCTCAATTTCTCAACCAACACATCTACTTCCACCACCAACCACTGGGTAGAGGAGAACCTATTCAGCAAATGGTGCTGAGAAAACAGGCAAACCATATGCAGAAGTTTAAAACAAGACCCCTACCTATCACCATACACAAAAATCAACTCTAAATGGACCAAAGACCTATATGTGAAACAAACTATGAGAAACTTAGAAAATACAGGAGTCGCCCTTATGGGAAATGGAACTGGCAACCAATTCCTGATCAAAACCACTAGTGCCCATGTTTTAAGAAAGAAGATTGACAAGTGGGACCTCATCAAACTGACAAGCTTCTGCAAAGCCAAAGAAACGATTGAGAGAGTGGGGAGACAGCCCAAAGACAGATAAAAATATTTGCCAACTGTATATCTGACAAAGACCTGACATCTATGCTCTACAAGGTACTCAAACGTGCTGAAAGGGAAAAAAACAAACAATCCCATTACAAGGTGGGAAAATGATACATATAGACGCTTCTCAAAATAAGACATATGAGCAGCCAACAGATACATGAAAAAACGCTCAGCCTCACTAGTCATCAAAGAAATGCAAATTAAAACCACACTGAGATACCAGCTAACTCCAGTCAGGATGGCCATCGTCAGTAACTCAAAAACAACAGATGGTGGAAAGGATACAGCAAAAAGGGAACACTTCTACACTGTTGATGGGAGTGTAAACTAGTACAACCTCTGTGGAAAATAGTGTGGCGATTCCTAAAATAACTAAAAATCAACCTCCCATACAACCCGCAATCCCCCTACCGAGATTATATCCAGAAGAACGCAAAGCACTCAATGAAAAAGATACCTGCACAGTGCATGTTTGTTGCAGCATTATTCACAATAGCAAAAACATGGAGACAACCATGTCGCCCATCAAAAGAGGACTGGTTTTAAAAAATGTGGTACATATACATGATGGAATATTACACAGCCATAAAGAAGGACAAAATTATGAACTTTGCAGAAACTTGGATGGACTTAGAGGCAATAATACTGAGTGATCTATAACAGAAACAAAGAATCAAGTATCACATGTTCTCACTCAAAAGTAGACCCTGAACAACTATTGTAATACTATAAGAAAGGGATTGGCAGTAGTGGGGAGGGATGGTGAGAGTTGGCAGTAGTGAGAAACTGCCATGTGTAGAGGGAACACCTCATCTACTCGGGTACCTGCATAGTGAACCATGGAATACCTATCCCTGAACTGTACCCCACATATTTAAAATTAAAAATTAAAAAAAGAAAAGGAAAGCTATATTTTTGGAAATATATCTTTTAAAAAAAGAGAAGAAAGGAAAAGAAAGCCAACACCATAATAATGGGGGAATAGACAGCTAGAAATATTGGGGATTTTCTGGAACTGATGAGAATCTGGAAAACAACCACAATCTTTTTATAGAGTTATTTTTAGGATTAAATTAGATTTTCCCTTATTTATGCCTCAGTCTGCCACATGTGTCCTTGCAGTGAACAAGCACTTTTGGCTGATGAGGCAGTAATTAATAACAATAAATTAACTAAAAATACTGATAAGATGAGAACTTGTGAAATCTCTGAAGATCAAAAGTGGAAAGTTTAAACAGAAAATGACTGTTTGGCTGTATAAACAAAGGTTGAGGGGCCTTCCTAAGGAGTTGTCTCTGGAGCTGCCAAGATGGGGGATGAAGACACAAGTAATAGGATGTGAGTAAAGGGAGCGGTGTCTCAGCCCTCCGGGGAAGAGACTTGCATACATCAGGATCTGCAAGGACAGTGGGCAGCCTGAAAAGGCCTGGTATTCAACCAGTTCAGGTCCAATGTGACTTGTATTCACAAGTGAAGAATTTCAGGAAGTCGTGACATGTAGTCAGGGAAATTTCTAGATGATCAGGAGATGTGGGAGCAGCTTAGAAAATACACTCACTTTTGGTCTACAGGAGTGCTGCTGGAACAGGGACAGTTGAAACACAGGAGGGTCTAGTCCTGCTCCCTTCTTCTCCTTAGCTCACCTGTGACTGAAGACTCTTGGGGAGTTGCAACTAGTCCCTCCCTCCAACCTGTGCCCACCATGAAGCCATGTAGGGACTTATGCCGCCTTTGTCTCTGGTCTTGAGGTAGCTGTCTGGGGTCCCATGTGGGTAACCCAATGCTGTATTCCCTGAAGTTCTTTAGGTCACAGTCCTTGGAGCACAGAACTTGGGGAGTTCACATGATAGAGGAGGGGTCTGAGAGAAGGAGTGATAATCCCAAGATACCTGAAGAGGAAGAAAGAAAAACAGGATAAAGGAGGTCATAGACATGTATAATGACCTCTTCTGAGTATACTGGGCCCAGCCTGGGCTAAGGGAGACATAATGGGAAAGCCCACTATTCACAATAGCAAAAACGGGGAGCCAAACCTAATTCTCATTGAAAGAAGACTGGCTAAATAAAATGTACATATACACCATGGGATATTATGCAGCCATAAAAAAGGACAAAGTCATGAACTTTTCAGCAAATTAGATGAAGTTGGAGATAATCATTCTTAGCAGTCTATCACAGAAACAAAGAATAGATTACCACATTTTCTCACTCATAAATGGGACCTGAACATTAACCACAAAATCAGATGAAAGGGATTGGCAGTCACTAGACACTGCCAGGGTAGGGAAGAAAAGGGGAAGGGCATGTAAAAACACAATGTGTACCTAGTCTTAAACCAGGGGAAGTGAGGGCCAATTGGAGGCCCAAGCTTCACCTGCACATACATTATACATGTGCCTAATCCTGACTTGTACCCCACATCTCATAATAAAAACAAGATTTGAAAAAATGAAAATTAGGGGGCTTTGATAGAGAAGGTTCTCTCTGACAGTTCTTCCAACTGTCTGAAGGGGGTGCTACTGCTCCACTTTGACTTGGCACCAAACAGAGCCTAGAAGGATGGCCAGCTCCCTGCGTCAGGTGGGACTGATCAGAAACCAGAGGTAAAATATGTCAGGTTTGCATCAGACAGAGCGGTTTTTGTATGAACATTTAACCTGACAGGACACTCTTTAGGTTTATGATATTGTTTGGGTTTTAGGGATCCCACTATAGGAAATGGTTTGTCTATATAAAAGTTTCATTATCTGAATAAGTAAATTGTAGACATAATGTCTTAATTAAAATGTCAGTGCTGCTAAGAGTATGATTTCATTTTCTGTTTCCTATCCCCATGAGGTATCACCATAAACACAAACCAGGAGTGTTGATGCAGAAAACTTCTGTTTTCCTGTTGAAAAAAATCCAATCCTGATGTTTTTACCTTTTGAAACTGCCTTAAAAGCCAATTAGTAAAATCATCAAACAAAGAAATATGAAGTTAAATGCAGCCTATGGAAGAATTTTACTCAAATCTCAGAGATGTTTCCTCATGGAGTGACAAGACCAGGTTCACATGTCCCTTGGTCATCACAGGTGATCCTAGCAGGTGTGCAACAATTCTTTATGGGTCAGATGTGAGATGAGCCTGTTTTCTTTCCACTGACTGAGGGGGACTCAGTTCTGCTTGCACCTGTGGGAAACTCCCTCCTTTCTCCTGCCTCTCCACATGGGGAGGATTCTCCTTCTTCTGGAAATCTGGGTCTCAGGCTGCCCTGGGTAAATGAGGACATCTCATCTCTAGGGTACTGGCATCCAGGATCACAAGACCTCCTACTTCTCTGGATGTGAAAATTTCAGGGAGTTGATGATAGGAGAAGGTGTCCCTCACTTTTACCAGGTTGTGCTGAAAAGGCAGGAAAAGACAGTCACAGTCCTAAGCAGATCCCTTGTAGTTTTCCAACAGCCTGAGACTTCAAGTCATTCCTCATTGTGCCCAGGCTGCTGGGAAACATGTCAGAGTTTTCCTTTGTATTGTGCTTTTTCCAAAGATTTGCTTTTATTTTATTTTTTGTATTTATTTATTTTTATTATTTGTGAGGTTTTTTTTAATTTTTACTTTTTCTTTTTTTTTTTTTTTTTTTTATTGTGATATTAAGGGGTACATTTAAGGGTTAGGTACACAAATATGTCTCATTCAGGCACCCTTGTTTGTAAGAAATGTCCCCCCATCCCAGACAGGTATTTACTGCCATTAATTGCTTCCCCTATCCCTCCCACCCCCCCATCGTTTCCCACCACTGTCAGTCATTTTCTTGTGGTAGTACATTGGGTGATCAAGGTCTACTATATGAGTGAGAACATGTGATACT